>CM059794.1:35205630-35403130 GCA_030435695.1 Brachymystax lenok tsinlingensis | reverse complement strand
ATATGTGTTTTTTCATAGTTTTGATGTCTTCACTATTCTACAATGTATAACGAAAAACCCTTGAAGGAGTAGGTGTGTTTAAGCTTTCACTGGTACTGTACATATTAACACACAGGCAGAGTGTACTATGTTATCCATTCTGGATTATAGTACTGCTCTCTCTCTCTCTCTCTCTCTCTCTCTCTCTCTCTCTCTCTCTCTCTCTCTCTCTCTCTCTCTCTCTCCTGTCTCTCTCTCCTGTCTCTCTCCATGCTCCCGTTTCTCTCCTGTCTCTCTCTTCTCTGTTCTCTCTCTCTCTCCTCTCTCTCCTCTCTCTCTCTCCTCTCTCCTCTCTCTCTCTGCTGAAAAAGGTTCAGATCATCTACATGAATGAAGCACCACTGCCATCTACTGTCTGTCTCTCTGAGTTTCTCTGGTTTCATTGCCACACTCTCTTCTCTTCATCCACTCTCCTCCTCCCTCTCCTCCCTCTCCTCCTCCCTCTCCTCAGCAGCGGCTTAGAGAAGATCTGATGCATGCCAAGACAAGTAATATATAGTACTTGAGACACACACACACACACACACACACAGGCATGCATCAATAAACAGACACACAGGCATGCATAAACAAACACACATGAATGCATACACTTAAACACACACACTTAAACACATATAAACACACACACATAGACGTGTTCACTTAAACACACAGATTCCCACACTCATGCTGTCCTCTATTTATATGGATCTTTCCCCAGATGTTTTTGTAATGGGTGATAGCCCCGCAGCGGCAAAGATGTCCTTTGTTTTATAGCTATTGTTAAAAATGAGAGAAAAAAACTATAGAAAGAGTGATAGAAAGAATATAAAGAGTGAAAAATAAAGAATTAAAACGGAATTGAGAGAGAAAGAGAGAGAGAGAGAGAAAGAGCGAGAGAGAAAGAAGAGAGAGAAAGAAAGAGAAAGAGAGAGAAAATAGAGAGAGAAATACTAAGGACCTCGGTTGTTAAATAAAGATCTCCTCATCTAGCCCATTCAGTAGTATCACCTCAATTAAAGAGCTGTGACACATATGGCTTGTTTGTTCAATAACAGGAGGAATGTGAGGTAAGCCTTTTGCACTCACAGTGCTCTTTTGGCATGTTCATTTGATTTGATCAAAAGGTTTTAGACTTCTCTGTCTGACGACTCTTTGGTTTCAGAGCATGTGTGTGTGTCTGTGCCTGTGTGCCTGTGTGCGTTTGTTAGGAAGTGAGTGGCCAAAGTCATGTTTACACTTTCAGTAAAGGGCCTGTCATCTCTGTTAGCCTAAAGGAAAGAAAGCCATTTCCGAACTGACACTTTGTGACAGAAACAAAAGCACAAGTAGGTGCACACACACATTGAGCCTGAATATTCATGCACACACTCAAACAAATGGGTAAATACATTCCCTTATACAGTCCCTAACAATCACAAACACAGACACACACACACACACACACAGATACACACACACACACACACACACACAAAGTACGTATTAGAATTAATTGAGGCATGAGTGTGTGTGTGTGTGTGTGTGTGTGTGTGTGTGTGTGTGTGTGTGTGTGTGTGTGTGTGTGTGTGTGTGTGTGTGTGTGTGTGTGTGTGTGTGTGTGTGTGTGTGTGTGTAGCCGGTCGATACCAGGAGGTAAATGCAATAGGTGAAAGGTTGTCTCATTAGCATGTTGCTTGGCAGGAGTTGCCATTAAACACACAGAGAAAGAAGTAATTAAGGCTTTTAGAATGATCTGTCTGAAATGAACAGAGCGGAGAGACATGGAATTGAGAAGAGGGCAAGAGAGAGCAGACGGGATACACAGAGATAAACACCAAAAATGCCAAGTTCAAACACACACACACACACAAACACACACACACACAAATACACACACACACACACAAACTCACACACACACACAAACTCACACACACTCACACACACAAACACACACACACACTCACACATACAAATGGACTCAAAAAGACACCTACTCGTACACTCAGCAAGAAAGTAGAAGACAGAGACAGCAACACACCATCCTGAACACTGAGTACACAAAACATTATAATAACCACCATACTGAACACTGAGTACACAAAACATTATAATAACCACCATACTGAACACGGAGTACATAAAACATTACAATAACCACCATACTGAACAATGAGTACACACAACATTATAATAACCACCATACTGAACACTGAGTACACACAACATTATAATAACTACCATACTGAACACTGAGTACACACAACATTATAATAACCACCATACTGAACACTGAGTACACAACATTACAATAACCACCATACTGAACACTGAGTACACAACATTACAATAACCACCATACTGAACACTGAGTACACACAACATTATAATAATCAGCTTTAACAGCGATTACAGCTGTGAGTTTTTCTGGGTAAATCTCAAAGATTTTTGCACACCTGGATATTTTTTAACTCATCAAGCTCTGTCAAGTTGGTTGATGATCATTGCTAGACAACCATTTTCAAGTCTTGCCATAGGTCTTCAAGACGATTATCTAGGCCACTCAGGAACATTCAATGTCTTGGTAAGCAACTCCAGTGAACACAGACAATACAAAACATTAAGAACACCTACTCTTTCCATGACAGACACTGACCAGGGGAATCCAGGTGAAAGCTTAATCCCTTATTCATGTCACTTGTTAAATCCACTTCAATCAGTGTAGATGAACGGTAGGAGACAGTTTAAAGTAGGATTTTTAAGCCTTTGGAAAATTCAGACATGGATTGTTAATGGGAAAGACACAAGATTTAACTGCCTTTGAATGTTTTAAAGTAGTAGGTGCCAGGCGAACCGGTTTTTGTCAAGAAATGCAACGCTGCTATGTATCAAGAATGGTCCACCACGCAAAGGACATGCAGCCAACTTCACACACCTGTGGGAAGCATTTGAGTAAACATTGGGCCAGCATCCCTGTGGAACGCTTTCGACACCTTGTAGAGTCCATGCCCCGACCTATGGCTGTTGGCCATTCAAATGGCATGCCCCTCTGACGCTGTATTTAGGCTGAGGGAAAGGTATGAGTTACACCCAGTCAATAGTTAGATATTAGACTGTATGAAGAGGAATTACACCCAGTCAATAGTTAGATATTAGACTGTATGAAGAGGAATTACACCCAGTCAATAGTTAGATATTAGACTGTATGAAGAGGAATTACACCCAGTCAATAGTTAGATATTAGACTGTATGAAGAGGAATTACACCCAGTCAATAGTTAGATATTAGACTGTATGAAGAGGAGTTACACCCAGTCAATAGTTAGATATTAGACTGTATGAAGAGGAATTACACCCAGTCAATAGTTAGATATTAGACTGTATGAAGAGGAGTTACACCCAGTCAATAGTTAGATATTAGACTGTATGAAGAGGAATTACACCCAGTCAATAGTTAGATATTAGACTGTATGAAGAGGAATTACACCCAGTCAATAGTTAGATATTAGACTGTATGAAGAGGAATTACACCCAGTCAATAGTTAGATATTAGACTGTATGAAGAGGAATTACACCCAGTCAATAGTTAGATATTAGACTGTATGAAGAGGAATTACACCCAGTCAATAGTTAGATATTAGACTGTATGAAGAGGAATTACACCCAGTCAATAGTTAGATATTAGACTGTATGAAGAGGAATTACACCCAGTCAATAGTTAGATATTAGACTGTATGAAGAGGAATTACACCCAGTCAATAGTTAGATATTAGACTGTATGAAGAGGAATTACACCCAGTCAATAGTTAGATATTAGACTGTATGAAGAGGAGTTACACCCAGTCAATAGTTAGATATTAGACTGTATGAAGAGGAATTACACCCAGTCAATAGTTAGATATTAGACTGTATGAAGAGGAATTACACCCAGTCAATAGTTAGATATTAGACTGTATGAAGAGGAATTACACCCAGTCAATAGTTAGATATTAGACTGTATGAAGAGGAATTACACCCAGTCAATAGTTAGATATTAGACTGTATGAAGAGAAATTACACCCAGTCAATAGTTAGATATTAGACTGTATGAAGAGGAATTACACTCAGTCAATAGTTAGATATTAGACTGTATGAAGAGGAGTTAAACCCAGTCAATAGTTAGATATTAGACTGTATGAAGAGGAATTACACTCAGTCAATAGTTAGATATTAGACTGTATGAAGAGGAATTACACCCAGTCAATAGTTAGATATTAGACTGTATGAAGAGGAATTACACCCAGTCAATAGTTAGATATTAGACTGTATGAAGAGAAATTACACCCAGTCAATAGTTAGATATTAGACTGTATGAAGAGGAATTACACTCAGTCAATAGTTAGATATTAGACTGTATGAAGAGGAGTTAAACCCAGTCAATAGTTAGATATTAGACTGTATGAAGAGGAATTACACTCAGTCAATAGTTAGATATTAGACTGTATGAAGAGGAATTACACCCAGTCAATAGCTAGATATTAGAGTGTATTCATGATTTAAATCTAAGATTGCCAAGGACTGTTTGGCTGGCTTTCCAAATGTCACTCAGTCCCCCATGCATTTTAATTAACACACTTTGCTCAATGTGATATCGCCAAGAGTACAAACACACACAAACACACACTCACACTAGGCTACCGACGCCGAAATGGAGAGGAGAGGAGACGGGAGGAGAGGGGAGGAAAGGAGAGGAGAGGAGAAGAGAGGGGAGAAAAGGAGGGAAGAGAAGAAAGGAAAGAAGATGGGAGAAGAGAAGAAAGGAGAGGAGAGGAGAAGAGGATAGGGAAGAAGATGAGAGAAGAGAAGAGGAGAGAGGAAAGGAAAGGCGAGGCGAGGCGAGGAGAGGAGAGGAGAGGAGAGGAGAGGAGAGGAGAGGAGAGGAGAGGAGAGGAGAGGAGAGGAGAGGAGAGGAGAGGAGAGGAGAGGAGAGGAGAGGAGAGGAGAGGAGAGGAGAGGAGAGGAGAGGAGAGGAGAGGAAAACAGGATAGGGGAGAAGAGGAGAGAGGAAAGGAAAGGAAAGGAAAGGAGTTGTGAGTGAAAATCTTGTCAGGGTCGTTGTGTCGCTCCTCAGACTAAGTACAGGTCATGAACTAGTGTTGAGAAGAGTAGAGATTGCCATCACAGCCTCAGGTAAACTCCTGTTTAATGGAAGACACTAGTGGGAGACAGCCTGGAGTCAAAGCCAGGGAATACATCTTTACAAACAGGTGCTTTTCAGAAGGAATCTCATTTTAATCATGCAAAATAAAAAATTAAGATAAGAAGAAAGATATAGAAAAAAGAATTTATTAAAGATTTCTGTTTCAGATTGCATTCATTTAAAATGTTTGGTGCTCCAATACTGAAGAGAGTTTTTGGTTCAGTATCTGTACTGTTTCAATACTGAAGAGAGTGTTTGGTTCAGTATCTGTACTGTTCCAATACTGAAGACAATGTTTGGTTCAGTATCTGTGCTGCTCCAATACTGAAGAGAGTATTTGGTTCAGTATCTGTGCTGCTCCAATACTGAAGAGAGTGTTTGGTTCAGTATCTGTGCTGCTCCAATACTGAAGAGAGTGGGTGAGATTGTAACCCTCCTATCAGAAACAGACATTGATCAGGATATATGATGGGAACCTATCAGAAACAGACAATAAGACTGAGATGTGCATTTGAGATATTACCAGAGTGAACCTGCACCTCATTAAAATCATGAATGCTAGATTAGGGTGATGGATATTAATATAGAATACAACACACATTATTAGAGCTGATGACTGTGGTAGTGAACAGAGAACGAGAAAGAAATGCATTAATCTCTCGAATCTGGTTCTCTGTTTTTCAGTGTATGGAGTGTTACAGTGTGTTGTATATCTGTAGACTGACATGGACAGAACAGTGTTACAGAACAGTGTTACAGTGTGTTGTATATCTGCAGACTGACATGGACAGAACAGTGTTACAGAACAGTGTTACAGTGTGTTGTATATCTGCAGACTGACATAGACAGAACACTGTTACAGAACAGTGTTACAGTGTGTTGTATATCTGTAGACTGACATGGACAGAACAGTGTTACAGAACAGTGTTACAGTGTGTTGTATATCTGTAGACTGACATGGACAGAACAGTGTTACAGAACAGTGTTACAGTGTGTTGTATATCTGTAGACTGACATGGACAGAACAGTGTTACAGAACAGTGTTACAGTGTGTTGTATATCTGCAGACTGACATGGACAGAACAGTGTTACAGAACAGTGTTACAGTGTGTTGTATATCTGTAGACTGACATGGACAGAACAGTGTTACAGAACAGTGTTACAGTGTGTTGTATATCTGTAGACTGACATGGACAGAACAGTGTTACAGTGTGTTGTATATCTGCAGACTGACATGGACAGAACAGTGTTACAGAACAGTGTTACAGTGTGTTGTATATCTGTAGACTGACATGGACAGAACAGTGTTACAGAACAGTGTTACAGTGTGTTGTATATCTGTAGACTGACATGGACAGAACAGTGTTACAGAACAGTGTTACAGTGTGTTGTATATCTGCAGACTGACATGGACAGAACAGTGTTACAGAACAGTGTTACAGTGTGTTGTATATCTGTAGACTGACATGGACAGAACAGTGTTACAGTGTGTTGTATATCTGCAGACTGACATGGACAGAACAGTGTTACAGAACAGTGTTACAGTGTGTTGTATATCTGCAGACTGACATGGACAGAACAGTGTTACAGAACAGTGTTACAGTGTGTTGTATATCTGTAGACTGACATGGACAGAACAGTGTTACAGAACAGTGTTACAGTGTGTTGTATATCTGCAGACTGACATAGACAGAACACTGTTACAGAACAGTGTTACAGTGTGTTGTATATCTGCAGACTGACATGGACAGAACAGTGTTACAGAACAGTGTTACAGTGTGTTGTATATCTGCAGACTGACATGGACAGAACAGTGTTACAGAACAGTGTTACAGTGTGTTGTATATCTGTAGACTGACATGGACAGAACAGTGTTACAGAACAGTGTTACAGTGTGTTGTATATCTGTAGACTGACATAGACAGAACACTGTTACAGAACAGTGTTACAGTGTGTTGTATATCTGTAGACGGACATGGACAGAACAGTGTTACATAACAGTGTTACAGTGTGTTGTATATCTGCAGACTGACATGGACAGAACAGTGTTACAGAACAGTGTTACAGAACAGTGTTACAGTGTGTTGTATATCTGCAGACTGACATGGACAGAACAGTGTTACAGAACAGTGTTACAGAACAGTGTTACAGTATGTTGTATATCTGTAGACTGACATGGACAGAACAGTGTTACAGAACAGTGTTACAGTGTGTTGTATATCTGCAGACTGACATGGACAGAACAGTGTTACAGAACAGTGTTACAGTGTGTTGTATATCTGCAGACTGACATGGACAGAACAGTGTTACAGAACAGTGTTACAGTGTGTTGTATATCTGCAGACTGACATGGACAGAACAGTGTTACAGAACAGTGTTACAGTGTGTTGTATATCTGTAGACTGACATAGAACAGTGTTACAGAACAGTGTTACAGTGTGTTGTTTACCTGTAGACAGACTTGGAAAGACAATTCCTCACAGTGAAAATATTATTATGCTTCACAATAGCAGCTCCATCCTGATAGGCAGCATGATCCTGTTCTGGAATAACACAGAGTTCAGTTTCATTTCTCTCTCTCTCTCTCTCTCTCTCTCTCTCTCTCTCTCTCTCTCTCTCTCTCTCTCTCTTGCTCTCTGCTTCACTGGTTTCATTTTTCTACGGCTGGCCATGCTTTCCACCTGGCTACCCCTACCCCGGCCAACAGCTCTGCACCCCCCACAGTAAATTGCCCAAGCCCCCCTGTCAGCTTCTCCTTCACCCAGATCCAGATAGCTGATGTTCTGAAAAAGCTGCAAAATCTGGATAGCTACAAATCAGCTGAGCTAGACAATCTGGACCCTCTCTTTCTAAAATTATCCGCCGCAATTGTTGCAACCCCTATTACTAGCCAGTTCAACCTCTCTTTCAACCTCCTATTCAAATCATTGATTTCCCTAAAGATTGGAAACCTGCCTCGGTCATCACCCTCTTCAAAGGGGGAGACACTCTAGACCCAAACTGTCATAGACCTATATCCATCCTGCCCTGCCTTTCTAAAGTCTTCGAAAGCCAAGTTAACTAACAGATCACCGAAAATGTTGAATCCCACCGTACCTTCTCCACTATGTAATCTGTTTTCCAAGCTGGCCATGGGTGCACCTCAGCCATGCTCAAGGTCCTAAACGATATCATAACCGCCATCGATAAAAGACAGTACTGTGCAGCCGTCTTCATCGGCCTGGCCAAGGCTTTTGTCTCTGTCAATCATCGTATTCTTATCGGCAGACTCAGTAGCCTTGGTTTCTCAAATGACTGCCTCGCCTGGTTAACCAACTACTTCTTCAGATAGAGTTCAGTGTGTCAAATCGGAGGGCCTGTTGTCCGGACCTCTGGCAGACTATATGGGGGTGCCACAGGGTTCAATTCTCGGGCCGACTCTTTTCTCTGTATATATCAATGATGTCGCTCTTGCTGCTGGTGATTCTCTGATCCACCTCTACGCAGACGACACCATTCTGTATACATCTGGCCCTTCTTTGGACACGTTGTTAACAAACCTCCAAACAAGCTTCAATGCGATACAACACTCTTTCCGTGGCCTCCAACTGCTCTCAAACGCAAGTAAAACTAAATGCATGCTTTTTAACCGATTGCTGCCCGCACCCTCCTGCCCGACTAGCATCACTGCTCTAGGACGGTTCTGACCTAGAATATGTGGACAACTACAAACACATAGGTGTCTGGTTAGACTGTAAACTCTCCTTCCAGACTCACATTAAGCATCTCCAATCCAAAATTAAATTGAGAATCGGCTTCCTATTTCGCAACAAAGCTGTCACGTTCAGGCCTGATATTTATAGGCTGGCGTGTTTAGTTTTGTTTTGGTGTAGGTTTTTTTTGTTCTAGGTGTTGTGTTTCTATGTTGGGGTAATGGTTCCCAATTAGAGGCAGCTGAGTTTCGTTACCTCTAATTGGGAACCATATATATGTTTGTAGTTTTCAGAGGGGTTTTGTGGGTTATTGTTTGTTCATAGCTTTGTTAGTTTACGTGTTATGTTCAACGTTACGATCTTCGTTTGTTTTTGTTTATTGTTTTGCCAGTTACGTTGCTTAAATAAAGAATGTATACTGGATACCTCGTTGCGCCTTGGTCCGTCACTCAAGGAGATCGTGACAGAATAACCCACCATAAGAATAACCATAATAACCATAATAACCCACCAGCGAGAGACCATAATAACCCACCAGCGAGAGACCCGGGAGTTCTGGACTTGGGAGGAGATATTGGCTGGTAAGGGACCTTGGGAGAAGACGGCGGAGCATCGTCACCCCAGGGAGAAAAGTGGAGCAGCGAAGGCGGAGCGGGGGAGTTATGAGGAATTATACGGAGCGTGGAATCCAGAGAGAGAAAAGTTTGTTGGAACTTCGCCTGGCTAGGAAGCCCGAAAGGCAGCCCCAAAAACTTTTGGGGGCACACGGGAGTTTGGCGGTTCAGGATGGACTCCTGAGATAACTCCTCGTGCTCTCTGGAGGGAGCGTTGGAGGGAGCGTCGCACTGGAAAGACGCCGTGCTATGCAGTTTTGCACACGGTGTCTCCAGTGCGCATTCATAGGCCGGTGCGCAAGATTCCAGCTCCACTCCTCCGTCAGGGGAGGGTGAGTGTGCAGCCTGGAGGAGTGGTGCCGGTTCTGCGCGCTAGGTCTCCAGTACACCTTCTGGGACCGAGATATCCTGCACCGGTTCTGCGTGAGGGGTCTCCGGTCCGCATCCACAGCCCAGTGTGTGACATTCCAGCTCCCATCATCCGTGAGGCAAGGGTGAGTGAACAGCCGGGGAGAGAAGTACCGGCTCCACGCACCAGGTCTCCTGTACACTTAGATAGCCCAGTACGTCCAGTCCCTGCTCCGCGCACCAAGTCCCCTGTGCGCTTAGAGAGTCCAGCACGTCCTGTTCCGGCTCCGCGCACCAGGCCCCCTGTGCGCTTAGAGAGTCCAGCACGTCCTGTTCCGGCTCCACGCACCAGGCCCCCTGTGCGCCAGAGAGTCCAGCACGTCCAGTTCGGCTCCGGCGCACCAGGCCCTGTGCGCTAAAGAGTCCAGCACGTTCTGTTCGGCTCCGCGCACCAGGCCCCCTGTGCGCTTAGAGAGTCCAGCACGTCCTGTTCCGGCTCCGCGCTCCAGGATCCCTGTTCCCGTCGTGGACTCAGCACGTCCTGTCCCTGTTCCACGTTCCAGGATCCCTGTGCGCGCCGTGGACCCAGCACGTTCTGTCCCTGCTCCACGCTCCAGGATCCCTGTGCCCGTCGTGGACTCAGCACGTTCTGTCCCTGTTCCATGTTCCAGGATCCCTGTGCGCGCCGTGGACCCAGCACATCCTGTCCCTGCTCCACGCTCCAGGATTCCTGTGCGCGTCGTGAACCCAGCACGGCCCGTTCCTGCTCCCCGCACTAGAGTCCCAGTGCGCGTCATGAGCCCAGTACGGCCCGTTCCTGCTCCCCGCACAAGAGTCCCAGTGCGCGTCATGAGCCCAGTACGGCCCGTTCCTGCTCCCCACACCAGAGTCCCGGTGCGCGTCATGAGTCCAGTACGGCCCGTTCCTGCTCCCCGCACCAGAGTCCCAGTGCGCGTCATGAGCCCAATACGGCCCGTTCCTGCTCCCCGCACCAGAGTCCCAGTGCGCGTCATGAGTCCAGTACAGCCCGTTCCTGCTCCCCGCACCAGAGTCCCAGTGCGCGTCGACAGTCCGGAACCTCCAGAGAAGGTTCCCAGTCCGGAACCTCCAGAGAAGGTCTCCAGTCCGGAACCTCCAGAGAAGGTCCCAAACTGTTCCGGCAAGTAGCCCAGGGCCTCCGGTGTGGGACCCCGAGCCAGCACGGCCGGCACCGGAGCCGCCACCTGGGACAAGGAGGCCCACCCGAAGACCCCCCCAATGGACTTTTGGCGCGGTCGTAGTCCGCGCCTTTGGGGGGGGGTACTGTCACATTCAGGCCTGATATTTATAGGCTGGCGTGTTTAGTTTTGTTTTGGTGTATGTTTTTTTTGTTCTAGGTGTTGTGTTTCTATGTCGGGGTAATGGTTCCCAATTAGAGGCAGCTGAGTTTCGTTACCTCTAATTGGGAACCATATATATGTTTGTAGTTTTCAGAAGGGTTTTGTGGGTTATTGTTTGTTCATAGCTTTGTTAGTTTACGTGTTTTGTTCAACGTTACGATCTTCGTTCGTTTTTGTTTATTGTTTTGCCAGTTACGTTGCTTAAATAAAGAATGTATACTGGATACCTCGCTGCTCCTTGGTCCGTCCCTTCAGGAGATCGTGACAAAAGCATCCTTCACTCATGCTGCCAAACATACCCTTGGAAAACTGAATATCCTACCGATCCTTGACTTCGGCAATGTCATTTACAAAATAGCCTTCAACACTACTGAGCAAATTGGATGTAGTCTATCACAGTGCCATCCGTTTTGTCACCAAAGCCTCATATACTACCCACCACTGCGACCTGTATGCTCTCGTTGGCTGGACCTCGCTACATATTTGTCGCCAAACCCACTGGCTCCAGGTCATCTATAAGTCTTTGCTAGGTAAAGCCCAGCCTTATCTCAGCTCACTGGTCACCATAGCAACACCCACTCGTAGCACGCACTCCAGCAGGTATATTTCACTGGTCATCCCCAAAGCCAACACCCCTTTTGGCCGCCTTTCCTTCCAGTTCTCTGCTGCCAATGACTGGAATGAATTGCAAAAATCACTGACACTGGAGACTTATATCTCCCTCACTAACTTTAAGAACCAGCTGTCAGAGCAGCTTACCGATCACTGAACCTGTACACAGCCCATCTGTAAATAACACACCCAACTACCTCATCCCCATATTATTATGTATTTATTTTTGCTCTTTTGCACCCCAGTATCTCTACTTGCACATCATCATCTGCACATCTATCACTCCAATGTTACTGCTAAAATGTAATTATTTCGCCACTATGCCCTACTTATTGTCTTTCCTCCCTAATCTTACTGCATTTGCACACACTGTACATAGATTTTTATATTGTGTTATTGGCTGTTTGGTACGTTTGTTTATCCCATGTGTAACTCTGTTTTGTTGTTTTTGTTGCACTGTTTTTGTCGCACTCAACTGGCCTACCTGGTTAAATAAAGGTGAAATAAAATTATATAATAAAAAATCTCATCTCTTTTCTTTGTCTTCTCTTTCTTTTGTCTTCACCGTCAGCTCTGTTTATATCACTATTTGATGAGTATCACACTATTTTCAACACACACACACGCACACACACATACACACACACACTGTTTGAGTACATATTCCTCTAATATGGATCCAAAGATGCTTGCAACAACAAACCCATCCTTCAGAGTGTCTGTTAGGGCTTAGTGTGTAATAGGGCTAAGTGTGTATTAGGGCTTAGTGTGTATTAGGGCTTAGTGTGTATTAGGGCTTTGTGTCTATTAGGGCTTAGTGTGTATTAGGGCTTGATGCATGTGTGCATGCACGCATGTTTATGTGTAAGTGTAGCACATCTACCTGATGCTGTCTGGTCAAAAAGAGCATGACATTGTTGCCGCTTGTAGCATTGAATGCAAGGGAAGGCAGCGAGCATTTGTCTCCATGATGAAAATAAAAGTGTAAAATAATAGCCAATCAGCGTATAAATCAAACACAAAAATCACATTTTATTTGTCACATACACATGGTTAGCAGATGTTAATGCGAGTGTAGCGAAATGCTTGTGCTTCTAGTTCCGACCATGCAATAGTATCTAACAAGTAATCTAACAATTTCACAACAACTACCTTATACACACAGTGTAAAGGAATGAATACAAGTATATACATGTAAATATATGGATGAGCGATGGCTGACCGGCATAGGCAAGATGCAGTAGATGGTATATAGTACAGTATATACATGAGATGAGTAGTGTAGGACATGTAAATATTATATATATGGCATCGTTTAAAGTGGCTAGTGATACATTTATTACATCCACTTTTTAATTATTAAGTGGCTAGAGATTTGAGTCGATGGCCGAACGGCATAGGCAAGATTCAGTAGATGGTATAGAGTACAGTGTATACATTTGATATGAGTAATGTCAGATATGTAAACATTATATACAACATTTCTTAAAGTGGCTAGTGATACATTTGTTACATCCCATTTTCTATTATTTAAAGTGGCTAGAGATTTAAGCAGCCACTCAATGTTAGTGGTGGCTGTTTAACAGTCTGATGGCCTTGAGATAGAAGCTGTTTTTCAGTCTCTCGGTCCCAGCTTTGATGCACCTGTACTGACCTCACCTTCTGGATGATAGCGGGGTGAACAGGCAGTGGCTCGGGTGGTTGTTGTCCTTGATGATCTTTTTGGCCTTCCTGTGACATCGGGTGGTGTAGGTGTCCTGGAGGGCAGGTAGTTTACCCCCGGTGATGCGTTGTGCAGTCCTCACTACCGTCTGGAGAGCCTTACGGTTGTGGGCGGAGCAGTTGCCGTACCAGGCGGTGATACAGCCCGACAGGATGCTCTCGATTGTGCATCTGTAGAAGTTTGTGAGTGTTTTTGGTGACAAGCCGAATTTCTTCAGCCTCCTGAGGTTGAAGAGGTGCTGTTGCGCCTTCTTCACCACGCTGTCTGTGTGGTGGACCATTTCAGTTTGTCCGTGATGTGTACGCCGAGGAACTTAAAACCTTCCACCTTCTCCACTACTGTCCCGTCGATGTGGATAGGGGGGTGCTCCCTCTCCTGTTTCCTGAAGTCCACGATCATCTTCTTTGTTTTGTTTTGTTGAGTGAGAGGTTATTTTCCTGACACCACACTCCGAGGGCCCTCGTCATTGTTGGTAATCAAGCCTACCAATGTAGTGTCGTCAGCAAACTAGATGATTGAGTTGGAGGCGTGCTTGGCCACGCAGTCATGGGTGAACAGGGAGTACAGGAGAGGGCTGAGAACGCACCCTTGTGGGGCCCCAGTGTTGAGGATCAGTGGGGTGGAGATGTTGTTTCCTACCCTCACCACCTGGGGCCGTCCCGACAGGAAGTCCAGGACCCAGTTGCACAGGGCTGGGTTGAGACCTAGGGTCCCGAGCTTAATGATGAGTTTGGAGGGTACTATGGTGTTAAATGCTGAGCTGTAGTCGATGAACAGCAGTATTCCTCTTGTCCAGATGGGTTAGGGCAGTATGCAGTGTGATTGCGATTGCGTCGTCTGTGGACCTATTGGGATGGTAAGCAAATTGGAGTGGGTCTAGGGTTTGTGCGATCAGCAATTTCTTTTGTTGTCTTGTACGTTCCATTATAGAATAAATAATATGGAACTTATTACGACGATCCTAACAGAATATCCCACCAGTATTGGACCAAGCAGCGTGCTGCAAAGGTGAAGGAGAGTTGGACCTGGGAAGAAGTACTGGGTGGTTGCGAGACCCTTCCCTGGCGGGAGTCGCTGAGGAATAATGGAGGACAGCGGCGACGCCGGGGTCCGTGGAAAAAAGGAGCCCAAGGTCAAGCCCAATAATTTTTTGGGGGGGCACATGGGGCTGTCGGCAGAGCAGAGGAGAGAGCCAGAGCCTGAATGGGAGACGTTAGAGGAGTTTAAGGAAGGATATAGGAGAGAGATGTTGGCAAGGAATATGCTGCAGCGCAGGCGTTTAGAGGAGCGTCTGCCCAGCCCGGTACGTCCTGTGCCGGCTTCCCGCACTCGCCCTGAAGAGCGTGTCACCAGTCCGGTGCAACCTGCGCCGGCTCCACGCAACAGGCCTCCAGTGCGCCTTCCTAGCCCGGTACGTCCTGTGCCGGCTCCCCACACTCGCCCTGAAGTGTGTATCACCAATCCTGTGCAACCTGTGCCGGCTCCACGCAAAAAGAATCCCCAGCCACAATAAATGCAGCCTCAGGATATGTGGTTTCCAGTTTACATAGAGTCCAATGAATTTATTTCAGTGCCGTCGATGTGTCAGCTTGAAGGGGCATATATGCGACTGTGATTATAATCGAGGAGAATTCTCTTAGTAGATAATGCGGTCGGCATTTGATTGTAAGGAATTCTATGTCAGGTGAACAAAAAGACTTGAGTTCCTGTATGTTGTTATGATCACACCACGACTCGTTAATCATAAGACACACACCCCCGCCCTTCTTCTTACCAGATAGATTTTTTGTTTCTGTCGGCGCAATGCGTGGAGAAACCATGTGGCTGTACCGACTCTGATAACTAAACTAAGTGAGCTCAACTGTGAATGGTCCTGGCGCACAAAACAAAAGGTGTGAAGAGAAGCCAGTTTGGATTTGGCATTACACCAATCAAATCACATTAAAAGCAAAACGTCGCTGACAGGAGAAAATTGAATTGTTGCATCTCATTGTGTCATTGTCCTCCAGGGGCTAGCAAGCTAGCTAAAATTGTCCCTTTCCAAAATTAGGAACTTGTTGTTTAACTTATTCTCCGTACTGGCAAATGATAGTAAGGGCGATTCTGATCCAACCATTAATTCCTACCTTGTTTTGCCCCTGGCCTGAAAGGATGTTAGTTCAATATGTAGCTAGATGTAGAAGGATAATGTTAACTAGCTAACGTTGCCCGTGAATGGAAGTTAGGCTAGCGAGCATGGATTTTAGCCAGGTGGACTAGGACAACAAGAAATACAAGTGTGTACCATAAACAGTGACTGTTTCGTCAACATGAAAGAGAGGAGGATGGTATTGGTGTTTCTCTACAGGTAGGGTGAGTCTACATGTTTTTTCTACTTGCACGCACACACACACACACACACACACACACACAAATCAGAAGCATGGACAGCCACAACATATTTAGCTTACGTTAATTGGGCTAAATTGTTTTTGGTATCTTTTAGTTGTCACCGTATTAGACAAAGCAGAGGTGATTTGATGATGTTGAAATGTTGAAGTTGAAATGGTGCTGGAATAGTGGAGGCAGCTCCTGTTTTCTTTGCGACTTGAGGTAACTTACTGTGCTTCTAAATCAATACTTGTTTAGTAGTCTGAAAATGTTGGAAACATGAACTTGCTTCACCAGACAGAGGTTGCTCTCCAGGGTTGTGATAAAACAAAGGTGTGGTTGAATTTATTCTTCTTATTGTCTCGGGCCTTTAGGCCCTTATATCACGGTGTCAAGTCACATGAACTAACAGATTATAGAGCAGACAACACTATTATAACAACACATAGGTTGTAATATGGCTTTTTCTTTTGGCTTCCACAGTGATTTTACCCACACACCGCTACTGTCAACTCATGTCCTATCTGTGAAAACTCAAGATGGTAGAAGTTCATACAAGGTGAAGCTAACTAGATTATAGGAAAACAAATTGTATTTAAAAAGTTATTTGTTGGTCAGTGTCTTGGGACTGGATGCAGGAATTGGATGGTCCCTGACATATTGTGTAAAACAATAAAAGAAGAGGGGACATATTGATGCTGGAGGGTAGAAGTAAGGTCTCTATTCAATGTGGACCAATGATTCTTGAGATTTTGAAAATTACTGGTTCAAAATCTAAAGGAGAAAGCTCAGATAAATATTAAAATAAAATACATTCCTGTTACTTATCTTCAGCAAAGTTATAGCTCTGTCGAGCTTACGTTGGTTTCCTCAGTTGAAATGATTGAGGTATTTACTGACATTAAAACTTGAAGGAACTGTTTATTTATCCTTTTATAGCACAGATAGTGGGGTAGGTGCAACACACACACATTGTTGATATGCACACACATTGTTGACACACACACACACATTGTTGACACACACACACACACACATATTGTTGACACACACACACTTTGTTGACACACACACACATTGTTGACACACAGACACACACATTGTTGACACATACACAGAGTGTCATTTTTCAGGATTAGAGCTGGTGAAATGTGAATTAATGCGAGTCATTTAGGAGTCCTGCTCTGCCCCGTCTCTCCCTCCCGGCCCCTGGCTGTGCATGCATCATCACCTTCATGCCTCCAGTGGTGTGTGGACATGATCAGATTGACCTGTGGGGGTGTCAGTCGTTCAACCCCTTAGAGAAGCGGTACTCAACTTTTACCCTACGATGTCCAAAGCCTGCTGGTTTTCTGTTCTACCTGATAATTAATTGCACACCCCTGGTGTCCCAGGTCTAAATCCCTGATTAGAGGGGAACCTGGTGGCCCTGGTCTAAATCAGTCCCTTATTGGAGGGGAACCTGGTGTCTCTGGTCTAAATCAGTCCCTGATTAGAGGGGAACCTGGTGTCCCTGGTCTAAATCAGTCCCTGATTAGAGGGGAAGAATGAAACAATTCAGTGGAACTGGCTTGGAGGTTTAGAGTTGAGTTTGAGGGGCTTATACTATACAGTGCATTCGGAAAGTGGAATATTGTTTTTAATTAATTCATTCATTAAATTCATAAAAAATGGAAAGCTGAAATGTCTTGAGTCAATAACTATTCAACTCCTTTGTTCTGAAATAGTTCAGGAGTCAAAATGTGTTTAACAAGTCACATAATAAAGTTGCATGGACTCACTGTGTGTTTAACATGATTATTTTATGACTACCTCATCTCTGTACCCCACACATATTACATTTATCTGTAAGGTCCCTCAGTCGAGCAGTGAATTTCAAACACAGATACAACCACACAGCTCAGAGATTTCACCATGAGGCCAATGGTTACTTTACAACAATTACAGAGTTTAATGGCTGTGATAGGCGAAAACAGAGGATGGATCAATAACATTGTAGTTACTCCACAATACTAACCTAATCAACCTAATAGAGCTAAAAGAAGGAAGTCTGTTCAGAAAAAAAATATTCCAAAACATGAGTTACAGTTTAAACTTAAATCTACTTGAAAATCTATGGCAAGACCTGAAAACGGTTGTCTAGCAATGATCAGCTTGAAGAATTTTTAAATGATTGACTCAGGGGTTTGAATTCTTGTGTAAACTAGATATTTCTGTATCTAATGTTCAATACATTTGCAAACATTTCTAAAAACGTTTTCACTTAGTCATTATGGGGTATTGTGTGTAGACGAGTGAGAAAAATATCAATTTAATTTAATTTAATCCATTTTGAATTCAGGCTGTAATGTGGAATAAGTCAAGGGGTATTTTCTGAAGGCACTGTATGACATTTCTTTACCTTAAACCTTAATTAACTGAACACATTAACTCAGATTTGTTCCATATTTGCATATGCTGTAGCTTAGACACTATTTTACATCATCTAAGGGGTTTGTCTTGTGCCCACCATCGGTTGAGACACAAGATGCTCTAGAATAAAGGTGGATGGCATGTTGTGGCTGATAAATGTACTGAAATGGGATTACATTTTTTATTTCAACTTAACTTCTTAGGGAGCGGCAGCAGAGGTGACGGTTTTGGAGAGTCTGGCATGTCCAAAGTAAAATGCCTGCCACTCAGGCCCAGAAAATAGGATATGCACATAATTAGTACTATTGGATAGGAAACACTCTGAAGTTTCTAAAAGTGTTAACATAACGGCTGTGAGTATAACAGCACTGATATAGCAGGCAAAAACCAGAGGAAAATCCATACGGATTTGCAGTTTTTTTTGTTCTTCTCCAGGCTGCCTATTCATTTCTATTTTAACTAGGACTGAGACTGCAGTACCTATGGCTTCCACTAGATGTCAACAGTCTATATACAGTGTCTGGAAGCTCTAGCACTAAGCAGAACGGATAGGAAGAGGAAGTAGTGAAGGAACCCCTTTTGTCAACAACCTTTGACGGGCGCGAGATTGTGAGCGCGCCCCACTTTATTTTCCTTTCCTATTGTTCACGTTATTGTCCGGTTGAAATATTACAGTAAATATACATACAAGGATACCTAAGGATACATTAAAAATGATGTATGATTTGTTTGTAGAAAGTTTATAGGTATAATTTGAACGTGTTCTCTTCACGGTTCAATGGGCGACTCAACGGTGGATTTTCTGATCATAACGCGCCAACCAAACAGAGATTTATGGATATAATAAATGACTTTTTCTAACAAAAGAACCATTGGATGTCTTCGTTGGACACTTGGGAAGCCCTCAGCAGAAGTTCTTCGAAAGGTAAGTGATATTTTTTAGCTCTTATATGGGTTTTGTGTGACCCGCGCTGGATATGAATTTATGCTAATGTGGAAAATATATGAGGTGCTATCCTCAAACAATCAAATGTTGTGCTTTCGCCGTGAAGCCTTTTTGAAATCTGACAACGCTGTGATATTGCCAAGAAGCAGAGCTTTTGATGACTATGCAACACTTGTATATTGATGAATGTTTAACTTCTCAGTATCCAGTGGGTCGCTAGCGGGCTCATCCCGACACTACCAGCGAAAATCTACAGCGCCAAATTTAAATTCCGAAAGTTGAATTATTAAACATCCAGCAATATACAAGTGTTCCATACTCTTCAAAAGCTCTGTTTCTTGGCAATATCACAGCGTTGTCAGATTTCAAAAAGGCTTTACGGCGAAAGCAGCACATTCATTTGTTTGAGGCTAGCACCTCACATATTTTCCAATAGCCATGTATCGATTAGCCATCATGGCACACACATAACACATTTCACAGCGAAAACAAATCAATTACCTGTTGAAGAACTTCTGCTGAGGTCATCCTAAGTGTCCAACGAAGACAATCCATGGTTCTTTTGTTAGAAAAAGTAACGTCTTTTATCCATAAATCCTCCATTTGGTTCGCGCGTTATATTCAGAAACGACAGCCTCCACTAGTCCATGAAACGCGGCGCCAACTCGTTCAAATTATACCTATAAACTTGTCCAAAAACAATCAAACATAGTTTTAAATGTTTCCTTAGGAACACTTTTACGTATATTTACTATTATAAATCAGCCGGAATATAAACTGATCAATAACGACGATAAAACAGACGCTCCGTGACTTCTCGTGGCCACAAGACTGTGAACAGTTTTCATAAAGAGGGGACCGCATGGTTTCCTCGTTTTCTCTGGGATTACTCACCCAAAATGGAGGAAAACACCATCCAGAGGCTGGTGACATCACAAGGAAGCTTCCTGCATTCCAAACATATGCCTATATATGGTCATTTTCAATAGGGAGGGGTTCCAAAATGAGCAATGTGTCAAAATGACTTTTTCCAGGACAGAGATTCCTCAGGATTTTGCCTGCCAAATGCGTTCTGATTGACCCACAGACAAATGGTTAACAGTTTTGGAAAATTCAGAGTGTTTCCTATCCAATGGTACTACATATATGCATATCCCATTTTCTGGGCCTAAATGGGAGGCATTTTACTTTGGGCACGCCAGGCTCTCCAAAACAGTCAACTCGGCTTACTCCCTAAGTAATGTTACCACAAAGATGGTTTGAGGTCCACACATCAGAATGTTGACTTGAATGGGAATATCTGTTGTTTTATATTATGCTGTCAATTCTCCACAGGAAAACTATTGAAATCATAGAAATATAGATAATAGAATAGACATGACCATTTAAGTTCACATTCAACTGTGGGTGGACCTGTTGTCATCTTTGTGGTAGTAATTAGAAGTTAATATTTCAATTCAACTTAAATGTCAATGGTGTAACAGCTAAATTGCAGTGGTCTAAAGAGATCCGTTCTATTAATTCAATTTCTATGATTGAAATGACAACCACCCTGTATTCAACAGCATGTTCTGTCTCAACCGACAGCTGGCACAACACACAAACCTCAGATGTTGTGAAATAGAGTCTAAACTACAACATATGCAAATGGTATTTGTTGTTGTTGATTTAATGCTTTTTTTAAATAAATTACAGTAAAGGTTTAAAATGTGAAATTATAATTAAAAAACATTTAAAGAAATAATACAATAATTGGGCAACACTTTGTAAGTTTATAGCCCTTTCCTCCAGTCAAATGACCTAGTGGCCTCATGGGTGGAATGTTATTAATATTAGTCAAGATTATATATTTGTTTTAAGACTAAAACCTGGTCAAACAGTTTTGCTATATTTCCGTCTTCTGTGATGTTTATAAAGATACAATATTGCGATTTCAACTCTACATCTGACATACACACATACACATACACATACACATACACATACACATACACACATACACACATACACACATACGCACACGGACACGGAACACACACACACACACACACACACATAGAAACACGCCACTCGAGGCACAGCGATGCACCCACTGGCACACACATTAACACACCCTAACTGAAGGCAGTAAATGACAATGATGACTGGCTCAGCAATGATCCTCAGTGACATCACAAGTCACTGACAAACACTCATGTGACAGTATACGGCTGAGGTCACTGATGAACTTATTTTTATCACTGATTGAATTGGACAGACACACACTCAAGTGTGTGTCAACAACATGTGTGTGTGCGTGTATGTGTGTGTGTGTGTGTGTGTGTGTGTGGACTTGTGTGTGTGTTTCAACAATGAGCCCATTCTCCCAACATGCCCTTCAGTTGGTTTTCTGCATCCATTGAAATATTGTATTTATTGTCTGCTTTTCTCCAATGGGAGTGAGCCTCTGCTGAACAATAAACAGATAATGGATCAATGTCTGAACACCATTACCCTGAAGTTAGGACGGTGCTGGAGGCCTTGTCCCTGTTCTGTAAGTGTAGCTTTGTTTAAAGGTCAAGGGGTCAACCACTACGCTCACTCTATCTCTCCGTCCTCCTGCGAACTCAGACATTTTTGTTTGACAAACTACTCCTTCCCTCTCCAAGGTGCTGAAACGCTATTCACATCTTAACGTCGCCATCCCTCTCCCCATCCCTCTCTCTCTCCATCTCTCTCTCTCCCCATCCCTCTCCCTCTCTCTCTCTCTCTCCCTCCCTAACCCTCTCTCTCTCTCTCTCTCTCTCCCTCCCCATCCCTCTCTCCCATTTAAGAGTGCAGCAGTCTTACTGTGCAGAGAAAGAGCATCTTCGCTGCTCTTATCCTGCTAAAAGCTAACCCAGGAGAGTTCTGTCTGTTTCAGCACCCTGTCAGAAGTTACTCTTTGAGCGGTATAAAGATGTGTGTCTGTCGTGTCTGTCGTGTGTGTGTGTGTGTGTGTGTGTGTGTGTGTGTGTGTGTGTGTGTGTGTGTGTGTGTGTGTGTGTGTGTGTGTGTGTGTGTGTGTGGCTGAATCAGTAAAGTAGTCTTAGCAGAATAATCTGCTTTCCTTTCCATTAAAGTCATGTGTCACTCAATCTCTGGAGTGGACCTGGATTTCCCCCATGTAGTAGTGACCTCCACTGACATCCCAGGAGCCCAGAGGGACATCGCTCTTTATTCTCCCCTCACTAGCAGACACATACTGTCCCCCGTCACAAGTTGCCATGCAGTCCCATTGCAGATGTGACCGCCATTGGCCTTTCCTGGATCTCCTAGGCCTTCTAACATCCTGTATACATTTCTCCAGTAAAACTAACTATACTTCATACCTTTCAGCCACAGCCATCCATCCAACCAGAAACAAACAGTCTCTCTGACATACAGATGTAGGATCTTAATTTGACCATTATTGTCATAGCAATAGAATCCTGAAGCAACCGGATTTACATGTTTAGTCCATAACGTTGCTTGATCAGTGGTTATGCTATTAGCAGGACAAACTGAGTCTACATGAAAAGTGGAATACTGTTAACTTCTTAGGGAGCGGCTCCTGAGGTGACGGTTTTGGAGAGTCTGGCGTGCCCAAAGTAAAATGCCTCCCACTCAGGCCCAGAAAATAGGATATGCACATAATTAGTACTATTGGACAGGAAACACTCTGAAGTTTCCCAAGTGTCCAACGAAGACATCCAATGGTTCTTTTGTTAGAAAAAGTCATTTATTATATCCATAAATGTCAGTTTGGTTGGCGCATTATGTTCATAAAATACAGCGTCCACTCGCCCATTGAACCGTGAAGAGAACGCGTTCAACCTACACCTATACACTTGTCCAAGAACAATCAAACATCATTGATAATGTATCCTTAGGAACACTTTTATGTATATTTACTATAATATTTCAACCGGATTATAAACTAAACAATAGGAAAGGAAAAAACCACAGCGCGCGCGCGCGAGCCCGTGAACGCGCCTCCTCTTCTGTTTACATCCGATGACCACTTCAAAATGTTTCTTCTATTACCATCCAGAGCATTCTAACATCACCAAACACTGTCTAGAGACTGTTGACATCCAGTGGAAGCCATAGGTACTGCAATCTTACTCCCATATAAGGTCATTTTCAATAGGGAGGGGTTCAAAATGAGGCAATGTGTCAAATACACTTTTTCCAGGACAGAAATTCCTCGGGTTTTCGCCTGCTATATCCGTTCTGTTATACTCACAGACAATATTTTAACACTCTTAGAAACGTCAGGGTGTTTCCTATCCAATAGTACTAATTATGTGCATATCCTATTTTCAGGGCCTGAGTGGGAGGCATTTTACTTTGGGCACGCCAGGCCCTCCAAAACCGTCACCTCGGGAGCTGCTCCTTTTAAGCAAGGCCTTTGACCTGAGGTGCTGCGTACCAGTACATTCCCAGCTTCATGGTACAGCGGCTGTAAAAAGGTGAGCACATAACTCATGAACAACTTCTATTGAATGTTAATGACTATAGTTGTCTTGGATGGTATCCATTGGATTTAGTTTAGTTTATTTCAGAAAGGAAACACCACATAGAAATATGTTTAACCATTTATTAAAGAATGAATAATGCAAGTGCTTGCGATATAGGCTCTGCTCCTTCAGGGTAGCTCACTGCCCAAGCAAAGAGTCATTATATAAAACTACTTACAAGCAGTGAGTACTCTACCAATCCCCCAGGCAGGAGCACAGAACCCAACAGTTAGAGGCTGGGGTGGTGGTGGGAGCAAGAAGCCAGCGCATAGTAGCAGGAGCATCAATGCAGAGCAAGAAGCCAGCGCATAGTAGCAGGAGCATCAATGCAGAGCAAGAAGCCAGCGCATAGTGGAAGTGGCATCAAGCGGCAGCAGGATGAGCAGACCCGGTCAGCTTAAACAGACCACCAAATAAGGTAGGCGTGATTGTACTAGTGTCTAATTGGTGCCATCTCAGCTGCAGGGCGCTCTTGTGTTTATCTGTATGTATGTGTGTTTCCACCCCCTCTCTGCCCAGTGAAGAATATGCCAATAACCATTGAAACAGGGTTACACCTCTCTGCCCAGTGATATGTCAATAAACATTTTAACTTACCTGTTTTTCTATTCTGTCATGTCTTTAAAATACAATCAAAAATACTCAATGGGTGATTAACATTTTTATTTGACTTCATTAAACATTAACAAACAACAAAAAGGTGGGGTATTCGTCTTAACTGGACCAGTTTGCCCTATTCTATGTATTATTCAGTATAGCATTCAATAACACATTCATTTGTACACTGCATGTTTTGCATTAGATGTATTAGACATCAGCAAACAACAAGAAAGGAAAATACATTTTTACCATGTTACTATGTAGCACTGTCACTAGCACTGTCCCTATATAGCACTGTCACTAGCACTGTCCCTATGTAGCACTGTCACTATCACTGTCCCAATGTAGCACTGTCACTAGCACTGTCTCTATATATAGCACTGTCACTAGCACTGTCTCTATATATAGCACTGTCACTAGCACTGTCACTAGCACTGTCACTAGCACTGTCCCTATATAGCACTGTCACTAGCACTGTCACAAGCACTGTCCCTATATAGCACTGTCACTAGCACTGTCTCTATATATAGCACTGTCACTAGCACTGTCACTAGCACTGTCACTAGCACTGTCACTATCACTGTCCCTATATAGCACTGTCACTAGCACTGTCTCTATATATAGCACTGTCACTAGCATTGTCCCTATATAGCACTGTCACTAGCACTGTCACTAACACTGTCCCTATATAGCACTGTCACTAGCACTGTCTCTATATATAGCACTGTCACTAGCACTGTCACTAGCACTGTCACTAGCACTGTCACTATCACTGTCCCTATATAGCACTGTCACCAGCACTGTCTCTATATATAGCACTGTCACCAGCATTGTCCCTATATAGCACTGTCACTAGCACTGTCACTAACACTGTCCCTATATAGCACTGTCACTAGCACTGTCTCTATATATAGCACTGTCACTAGCACTGTCACTAGCACTGTCACTAGCACTGTCACTATCACTGTCCCTATATAGCACTGTCACTAGCACTGTCACTAGCACTGTCACTAACACTGTCCCTATATAGCACTGTCACTAGCACTGTCACTAGCACTGTCACTAAAACTGTCCCTATATAGCACTGTCACTAGCACTGTCCCTATATAGCACTGTCACTAGCACTGTCACTAAAACTGTCCCTATATAGCACTGTCACTAACACTGTCCCTATGTAGCACTGTCACTAGCACTGTCACTAGCACTGTCACTAAAACTGTCCCTATATAGCACTGTCACTAGCACTGTCCCTATGTAGCACTGTCACTAGCACTTTCACTAGCACTGTCACTAAAACTGTCCCTATATAGCACTGTCACTAACACTGTCCCTATGTAGCACTGTCACTAGCACTGTCCCTATATAGCATTGTCACTATCACTGTCTCTATATAGCACTGTCACTAACACTGTCCTATATAGCACTGTCCCTATATAGCACTGTCACTAGCACTGTCCCTATATAGCACTGTCACTAGCACTGTCTCTATATATAGCACTGTCACTAACACTGTCCCTATGTAGCACTGTCACTAGCACTGTCCCTATATAGCACTGTCATTAGCACTGTCTCTATACATAGCACTGTCACTAACACTGTCCCTATGTAGCACTGTCACTAGCACTGTCCTTATATAGCACTGTCACTAGCACTGTCTCTATATATAGCACTGTCACTAGCACTGTCCCTATATAGCATTGTCACTATCACTGTCTCTATATAGCACTGTCACTAACACTGTCCTATATAGCACTGTCCCTATATAGCACTGTCACTAGCACTGTCCCTATATAGCACTGTCATTAGCACTGTCTCTATACATAGCACTGTCACTAACACTGTCCTTATATAGCACTGTCACTAACACTGTCCCTATGTAGCACTGTCACTAGCACTGTCCCTATATAGCACTGTCACTAGCACTGTCCCTATATAGCACTGTCTCTATATAGCACTGTCCCTATATAGCACTGTCACTAAAACTGTCCCTATGTAGCACTGTCACCATCACTGTCCCTATATAGCACTGTCACTAGCACTGTCCCTATATAGCACTGTCACTAGCACTGTCCCTATATAGCACTGTCACTATCACTGTCTCTATATAGCACTGTCACTAACACTGTCCTATATAGCACTGTCCCTATATAGCACTGTCACTAGCACTGTCCCTATATAGCACTGTCACTAGCACTGTCTCTATACATAGCACTGTCACTAACACTGTCCCTATGTAGCACTGTCACTATATAGCATTGTCACTATCACTGTCTCTATATAGCACTGTCACTAACACTGTCCTATATAGCACTGTCCCTATATAGCACTGTCACTAAAACTATGTCCCTATATAGCACTGTCACTAGCACTGTCCCTATATAGCACTGTCACTAACACTGTCCCTATGTAGCACTGTCACTAACACTGTCCCTATATAGCACTGTCACTAGCACTGTCCCTATATAGCACTGTCACTAGCACTGTCCCTATATAGCACTGTCACTAGCACTGTCTCTATATAGCACTGTCACTAGCACTGTCCCTATATAGCACTGTCACTAACACTGTCTCTATATAGCACTGTCACCATCACTGTCCCTATATAGCACTGTCACTAGCACTGTCCCTATATAGCACTGTCACTAGCACTGTCCCTATATAGCACTGTCACTAGCACTGTCTCTATATAGCACTGTCACTAGCACTGTCACTATATAGCACTGTCACTAACACTGTCCCTATGTAGCACTGTCACTAGCACTGTCCCTATATAGCATTGTCACTATCACTGTCCCTATATAGCACTGTCACTATCACTGTCTCTATATAGCACTGTCACTAACACTGTCCTATATAGCACTGTCCCTATATAGCACTGTCACTAGCACTGTCCCTATATAGCATTGTCACTATCACTGTCTCTATATAGCACTGTCACTAACACTGTCCTATATAGCACTGTCACTAAAACTGTCCCTATTTAGCACTGTCACTAACACTGTCCCTATGTAGCACTGTCACTAGCATTGTCCCTATATAGCACTGTCACTATCACTGTCTCTATATAGCACTGTCACTAACACTGTCCTATATAGCACTGTCCCTATATAGCACTGTCACTATCACTGTCTCTATATAGCACTGTCACTAACACTGTCCTATATAGCACTGTCCCTATATAGCACTGTCACTAAAACTGTCCCTATATAGCACTGTCACTAGCACTGTCTCTATATATAGCACTGTCACTAACACTGTCCCTATGTAGCACTGTCACTAACACTGTCCCTATATAGCACTGTCAACTGTCACTAACACTGTCCCTATATAGCACTGTCACTAACACTGTCCCTATATAGCACTGTCACTAACACTGTCCCTATATAGCACTGTCACTAGCACTGTCACTATACATAGCACTGTCACTAGCACTGTCACTATATAGCACTGTCACTAGCACTGTCCCTATGTAGCACTGTCACTAGCACTGTCACTATATAGCACTGTCACTAGCACTGTCCCTATATAGCACTGTCACTAGCACTGTCCCTATATAGCACTGTCACTAGCACTGTCCCTATGTAGCACTGTCACTAGCACTGTCACTATATAGCACTGTCACTAGCACTGTCCCTATATAGCACTGTCACTAGCAATGCCATTCTTTATGGCATTGACTACTTCTTCTGCCTTCTCTAGTGTGAACATCTCTTTCTGGAGAAAAGGTTTGATACCCTCACATGCATTGAGTCTATCCTTTAATACTCCCTCTTCAACTACGAGGGTGTGGCCAACTGGCAGATGGAATGCCAGTGTCACATGGTCCCACATGAAATATTCATAACCCCATCCTAGTTCTTCTGTTTCAACTGTTTCACTCTCTCTGTTGATGATCAGCTTCTTTGTATGGGTTTCACATATTGCTTCTGCACGCCAGACAATTTTGCCATCTTTATAAATACATATTGCCTGATCATCCCTATCATCAAGAACTGGGTATTCATCAAACTCTTTCACCTCTGGACTGTGGACAACCACTGCGTACATGATCTCCTGCTTGTAAACCACAGTTTCATAGACTCTCAGGACAGGCTTCTTTCCCTCACAGATCTGCTCTGTGTACATCTGCATGAGATCCTCCAAGGGGAAGGTAAACTTAAAGTTCCCATACCGAGATCCCTTTTGGAAGACAGGGGAGGTGGTGAATTCACTCAGGAATGGTTTGTGTCTTTTTTCTTCCCCCATTGTTGGGTCAAAGGAATACCTGAAAAGCTTTTCAAGGAGGTGATTCTCTGCTGCCTCAATTTCACCTTCTGTAATGTGAAGAGCCCACCATGTGAAATTCCCTCTTTGTCCTGCTGTAAATCCACTCAAATTCATGATTCCTGCCAGGCCTGTTGGACTGGTTACGTGACAGACTTTGTCCACGTGAAATTCCGCATTGTCAGCTTTGGGGTATAGTGGAATGTCTTTTAAAATAATATGTTTACAACTTAGTGATTTCACCATTTTCAGGGTTTCTATACTGATATGCTCCCCACGGAAATATGTCTCCAATATTCCTCTTTTGTTTTGTCGCTGCATTTTCTTTCCCTGAAAAGATGAAAGTTGACAATTAGATTAATCGTGTGTCTATCTCTTTATTTAACTAGATTGTTGCACAACATCATTATGAAGCGATGACAAATGTTCTAGTACAAAGGTTTAGATGGAGCTGTATGCAACGATATGAAAGTCCTTAAGATCGACATGACAGTTGCAAACATTTTGAAGCTATATCGTTTATTTACAAAGACAAAAGACAACACAAACTTACAATGGAATAATAGCACATTTAATTGTGTGTTACAATATGGTGAGACAGTATAAGTTCACAATGTTTATTACTATGTTATATTCTTCTAGAATCAATGAGTATGCAGTATATCAAACAAAACATGAAAATGAAATTATAACAAAATAAGATTACCTTCAAAAAAAGATACCATTGTAATGAGTTGTATCATTTGAGTGTTTGTAATGTGTTTTAGACAAAGATACAATATTTATTGCACACAACTCCTGGAAGTAATCATCTCTACAATTAAATATATTTATAATCAAAAGACATCTGTATAATGTGTTCCTTTATACTGTACATAAATAATACTAAATTAAGTAATTTTTCTGTCAAACTATTAGCTAAACAAATGTACTAAAATGTTTAATTCTAAAACACAAAATAAACAAGCATTTCTATAACAGCCTTTGGATTGTCATCCAATCAAACCATTGCCATTCGAATGCATTATAAAAAAATTTAAAGACACTTGATTCAATCATATAACTGTGATTACCTGTTTTCAGTGTGCCGCCGGTTGCTTGACTGGTGAGTACAGTATGTAACACCAAACAAATAGTGTTTCAATCACCTACTACGTGTTGATCCTTTCATGCAGCTGTCTTCAAATGTATAATATGTTTACTTGGGTGAGTATTTATGTCCTGTTACTACAACTACACACTATCAGTGCTCTACTCTGGAATCAGTATAACAGGTTATACTATACCGTCACTGTGGGTGACTAGCACCTGCTCTGCCCTACATAATGATACATTATAATGAGATTAGTGGCACCCCACCCTACGAGCTGTAAATCAATGGATTTAATCATATGATTCAATGTAATTTCATCTTTGAGGACTGCCCATCTAATTAAAAAGATGTTATGGTTATTTTGCTCACTGCCAATTGCTCAGGCAAAATGTCACCCTATGTAAAATAAAACATTTTTGCTTACAAATGGGCTCGAAGAGTCTTGGCTGAGTAGAGACTGGCTGTTTCTGGTTGGATGGATGGCTGTGGCTGAAGGTATGAAGTATAGTTGTGTTGGAGAAGTGTATACAGGACTGGAGGATCTGCAAGGGGATTGCATGTCAACTTGTGATGGGGGACAGTTCCGTGTGTTAGTGATGAGAGGGTAAAGAGAGATGTCTCCCAGCAGTCCCTCTCTGGTCCTTCACCCCAAGCCATGTTGTCTCCCAGCAGTTCCTATCTGGTCCTCCTAACCCAGCCATGTTGTCTCCCAGCAGTTCCACTCTGGTCCTCCTTACCCAGCCATGTTGTCTCCCAGCAGTTCCTATCTGGTCCTCCTCCCCCAGCCATGTTGTCTCCCAGCAGTCCCTCTCTGGTCCTCCTAACCCAGCCGTGTTGTCTCCCAGCAGTTCCTCTCTGGTCCTCCTCCCCCAGCCATGTTGTCTCCCAGCAGTTCCACTCTGGTCCTCCTCACCCAGCCATGTTGTCTCCCAGCAGTTCCTCTCTGGTCCTCCTCCCCCAGCCATGTTGTCTCCCAGCAGTTCCTCTCTGGTTCTCCTCCCCCAGCCGTGTTGTCTCCCAGCAGTCCCTCTCTGGTCCTCTTCCCCCAGCCATGTTGTCTCCCAGCAGTCCCTCTCTTGTCCTCTTCCCCCAGCCGTGTTGTCTCCCAGCAGTCCCTCTCTGGTCCTCCTCCCCCAGCAATGTTGTCTTCCAGCAGTCCCTCTCTGACCCCACCCCCAGCTATGAGTGTGCTCTATGTCTCTGTAAATACAGTGGCTTGTGAAAGTATTCACCCGCCTTGGCATTTTTCCTATTTTCTTGCCTTACAACCTCAAATAAAAATGTGGGTTTGGATTTGTATCATTTGATTTACACAACATGCCTACCACTTTGAAGATGCAAAATATATTTAATTGTGAAACAAACAAGAAATATGTCAAAAAAACGGAAAACTTGAACGTGCATAACTATACACCCCCAACGTCAATACTTGTAGAGCCACCTTTTGCAGAAATTACAGCTGAAAGTCTCTTGGGCTATGTCTCTATAAGCTTGGCACATCTAGCCACTGTGATTTTTGCCCATTCTTCAAGGCAAAACTGCTCCAGCTCTTTCAAGTTGGATGGGTTCCGCTGGTGCACAGCAGTCTTTAAGTCATACCACATATTCTCAATTGGATTGAGGTCTGGGCTTTGACTAGGCCATTCCAAGACATTTAAATGTTTCCACTTAGACCACTCAAGTGTTGCTTTAGCAGAATTCTTAGGGTCATTGTCTTGCTGGAAGGTGAACCTCCGTCCCACTCTCAAATCTCTGGAAGACTGAAACAGGTTTCCCTCAAGAATTTCCCTGTATTTCCCACCATCCATCATTCCTTTAATTCTGACCAGTTTTCCAGTCCCTGCCGATGAAAAACATCCCAACAGCATGATGCTGCCACCACCATGCTTTACTGTGGGGATGGTGTTTTCTCGGGGTGATGAGAGGTGTTGGATTTGCACCAGACATAGCGTTTCCCTTGATGGCCAAAAAGCTAAATTTTTTGTCTCATCTGACCAGAGTACCTTCTTCCATATGTTTGGGGAGTCTCCCTCATGCCTTTTGGCAAATACGAAACGTGTTTACTTATTTTTTTCTTTAAGCAATGGCTTTTTTATGGCCATTCTTCCGTAAAGCCCAGCTCTGTGGAGTGTATGGCTTAAAGTGGTCCTATGGACAGATACTGCAATCTCCACTGTGGAGCTTTGCAGCTCCTTCAGGGTTATCTTTGGTCTCTTTGTTGCCTCTCTGATTAATGCCCTCCTTGCCTGGTCCGTGAGTTTTGGTGGGCGGCCCTCTTTTGGCAGGTTTGTTGTGGTGCCATATTCTTTCTTTTTTTTATGATGGATATATTTTTTATTGATTTATTTATGTTCAAAGTTTCGGATAATTCTTTATAACCCAACCCTGATCTGTACATCTCCTCAACTTTGTCCCTGACCTGTTTGGAGAGCTTCTTGGTCTTCATAGTGCCGCTTGCTTAGTGGTGTCGCAGACTCTGGGGTCTTTCAGAACAGGTGTATATATACTGAGATCATGTGACAGATCATGTGAAACTTAAATTGCACACAGATGGACTTTATTTCACTAATTATGTGACTTCTGAAGGTAATTGGTTGCACCAGATCTTATTTAGGGGCTTCAAAGCAAATGGGTTAAATACATATGCACCCACCACTTTCAGTTTAAAAAAGATTTAAACAAGTAATTTTTTTCATTTCACTTGACCAATTTGGACTATTTTGTGTATGTCCATTACATGAAATCCAAATAAAAATACATTTAAATTACAGGTTGTAACGCAACAATATAGGAAAAACGCTAAGTGAGGTGAATACTTTTGTAAGGCACTGTACGTGGCTACATGTAGGGTGTTGTTTCCTGATGACTGTTTTAGGATGTTGTGTGAATTTGCTCTCAGGGAGTGGACTGATAGTAGAACAGAAAGAAGGGAACACATTGTTACTTTGGCCCAACGCCTAGAAACTATGTGTTCAAGATCATTATCAGCTTATTGCACCCTGAGAGCAGAGACGCCCAGTTTTTAGCATCAAATAAAATTTTATTGGTCACTTATACATGGTTTGCAGGTGTTATTGCGAGTGTAGCGAAATGCTTGTGCTTCTAGTTCCAACAGTGCAGCAATATGTACAAGTAATCTAACAGTTCCACAACAACTACCTAATACACACAAATCTAAGTAAAGGATGGAATAAGAATATACACTACCATTCAAAAGTTTGGGGTCACTTAGAAATTTCTGTCCATTAAAAGAACATCAAATTAATCAGAAATACAGTGTAGACATTGTTAATGTTGTAAATGACTATTGTAGCTGGAAATGGCAGATTTATGGAATATCTACATAGGAGTACAGAGGCCCATTACCAGCAACCATCACTCGTGTTCCAATGGCACATTGTGTTAGCTAATCCAAGTTTATAATTTTAAAAGGCTAATTGATCATTAGAAAACCCTCTTGCAATTATGTTAGCACAGCTATAAACTGTTGTTCTGATTAAAGAAGCAATCAAACTGGCCTTCTTTAGACTAGTTGAGTATCTAGAGCATCAAGTAATGAACACGAGAGGAGACAGAGAGCTGGTTTCAAGCGTAGGGCGTAGCAGATGTTTTTTGCGGAGGACCACAGAAGGCGGCCGGTAGCTGGGTCCAGGGGCAGGCAGAAGGTCATACACAGGGGGCAACAATACAGGCAGGGAAAAGGTTAGTAATGTAGTCCAGGAGATCAGGCAATAGGTTGATAACAGGAAATCCATTAGGCTAAGGTACAGGCAGGGAATAGGCAAAAGGCGTTGTTAGTGAGGCAGGCAAAAACTATCAAACTCACATGAACCACAGTGCTCTGAAAGACATGTGTCACAAAACAAACAATACCTCACAATGATGGGGTGCAAATAACTGAACTAAAAAGTGTGTAATAATGACCTACAGGTGTGTGAACAGGTGAATAGAATAGTAGGTGATTGGGATCTGGAGAGTGAGCTGCGTTCAGGGGATCTAGGGGTTTGAGGGTGTGAGTTGGAAGCAGATGTTAATAAACATCAGCATTTGTGGGTTCAATTACAGGCTCAAAAAGGCCAGAAACAAAGACTTTCTTCTGAAACTCGTCATTCTATTCTTGTTTTGCCCGGAGGAAGAAGAGCAGGGATAGTGGACTCCAGGGCCCATGTTCAGGGCAGGAGAGTGTTTAATGTTTGGTTAAAGGGGAAGTCCACTCAACAACTATCTTGTGGTATTTTTTTTAATAGTCCACTGTTGATACAGTCCCACATTGTTTCGCATGTCAGCAGTCATGAGGATGTGGCCGGTGACAGTTCGCTTCTTGAAATGCAAAATCTTGAAAACTTGACTGCTGACATGCAAAACATTTTGGGACTGTATCAACAGTGGACTAATGAAAACAATACCACAAGATAGTTTTTGAGTGGAGTTCCCCTTTAAGGAGAGGCTCTCTCTCTCACTGCACTCACACCCCTAGGGGATAAGGTGTGTGTGTGTGTGTGTGTGTGTGTGTGTGTGTGTGTGTGTGTGTGTGTGTGTGTGTGTGTGTGTGTGTGTGTGTGTGTGTGTGTGTGTGTGTGTGTGTGTGTGTGTGTGTGTGTTTGTTTTGCTCAGTATGTATGGAGAGTTAATCTCTCTGCGTATTCATACAGGACAGGTGGGACGTCTCATAATAGCTAGCTACAAACAGAAACAGAGAGAGAGAGAAAGAGAGGGGACAGAGAGAGAGAGAGAGAGAGAGAGAGAGAGAGAGAGAGTGAGATGGGGAGGGAGAGAGGGGTAGAGAGAGAGAGAGATTATATTAGATTAGAGAGTTTAATAGTCACATGTATAGGGTTGGAGATGTAGTTACATGGTACAGTGAAATTCTTAAGCTCCGAGCTCCAACAATGCAAGACTTACATACATGACTTACATACAGTATGTTCTCTGTGGAAACCGTAAGTACATAGTCCTTGTCCTCTGTGGCTCTCCTCTGCATCTCAGAGTCGTCGTTGTGCTTGAAGTGTGAGAAAAAGGTTTTCAGCTCATCCAGTAGGGCAGCATTGATGTCCGTGATGTGGCTGGTTTTCTTTTTGTAATCCGTGATTGCTAGGAGCCCCTGCCACAGTGTCCGACCCACTGAATTGCTTCTCCACTTTGTCCCCTGTACTTGTGTTTCGCCATCTTGATCGATCTATGTAGATCGTAATTGTACTGTTTAACCTATTATTGTCCCCAGTCACCTTTCTGTGTTCATAAGCAGCATCTCTCTCCTTCCCTACAAGGCTGCCATCAATCTTCGGTTTTTGACTCGAATAAGTTTTGAAAGTCACTTCATCTATATATTTTTTTATGAAACACAGAGGCGATGCGGAACATATTCCAGTCCACGGAATCAAATCAGTCTTGGAGTGTGGATTCTGATTGGTCGGACCAACGTTGTACAGACCTGACCACCGGAACATCCCTTTTGAGTCTTTGATTGTAGGCAGGGATAAGCAAAATGGCGTCATGGTCAGATTTACCGAAAGGGTGGCAGGAGACGGCCTTATACCCATTAACAAAAGGCGTGTAGCAGTGGTAAAGCGTGGAATTTCCGCAAGCAGGAAAGTCAATGTGTTGGTAATAATTCGGGAGGACGGACCTCAGATTACCTTTGTTAAAGTCCCCCACATTAATTGTAGCACGCATCCTATCCGCTCCAGAACTGTAGAACCCTCTGGTTTGGAATAATCCGTCTGGACGTTGGGGGAAGAGCCAAGTCTCTGAGAAACATAGTATGTTGCAGAATGTGATGTCCCTCAGGAAGGAGATCGTCGCTCTGAGTTCATAAAGTTTGTTCATCAGTGATTGAACGTTGGCGAGTTGTATGATCGGTAATGGAGGACAATCTCACTAAGGCCACGCCACGTCTGTCTCTGTGTCAGTGTCGCCACTTCCTACTCTCTAGTAGGACTCTCAGTTAGCCCAACGTCTCACTGAAAGGCTAGCCCATTGTTCCGCCGTCTCCGGGAATTCAGGAATGTCGGAGCGACGGTGAGTACCCAGCGATTCATATTCCAACAGTTCTGCCCTGGTGTAGGAAGTAATCCACGAAACAAACTGAGTACACACATTTTATAAAAGAGAAAGAGAGAGAGATAGAGACAGAGAGAGACTCAGCGAGAGACAGCCGTCCAGTTCCTCACAGAAGGACACACACAGCCCCACCTGAAGAAGGCAGAAACCCTAACAGCCTACAGCAGGGATCAGTTTACTGTCTTTCTTTACTAACACCTGCACTTTCTGATGTTATTAGGAACGTTGCAGTCAGGAACACGTTTCCCAGAATGTGTTTCTGCATACTCAGATGAGCAGGACTTTGGATCCAGTAGAGAATGAATAGACAGTTGATGTTCAGCAGGACTTAGTGACAGAGCTTGGCATGCACTAAACAATGTCATAGTTAGAAAGAAAAGAAAAGGACAGAGGGAGAGAGGAAATATCTATTTACATGGTGGGCAGGGAAAAACGACACGGCTGCCAAACCCTGAATAAAGGAATTTGAGTCTGTGCTTGGAGAGCAGAGCGGAGCGGGCTGATAGACAATGGGGTATTTTAATCAGCTATTGTTTGGGAAGAATCCACACTTACTGTAAGCCCCCACTGCACTCCCATCTCCCCTGGTGTGTGTGTCCGTGTGTTTGTGTGTGTGTGTCATGCCTACACCACTATCTGTGCTATAAAAGGGTAAATAAACAGTTCCTTCAAGTTTTAATGTCAATAAATACCTCAATAACTTCAACTGAGGAAAACAACGTGAGCTTGATAGAGCTATAACTTTGCTGCAGATAAGTAACAGGAATGTATTTGATTTTTTTTATCTGAGCTTTCTCCATTAGATTTCGCACCAGTTATTTTCTAAAATCTCAAGAATCAGTGGTCCACATTGAATAGAGACCTTACTTCTACCCTCCAGCATCAAAATGTCCCCTCTTCTTTTATTGTTTTACACAATATGTCAGGGACCATCCAATTCCTGCATCCAGTCCCAAGACACTGACCAACAAATAACTTTTTAAATATGATTGTTTTCCCTGTAAATTATTTAGCTTCACCGTGTATGAACTTCTACTGTCTTGAGTTTTCACAGACAGGCAATAAGTTGACAATACTGTCTATAGAAATACATGTTTTGTGTACCACTAATTAATGATTTTATAGCAATGAAAAAAGGTATTATTTATGTCATTTAGCTGACCCAGGCATCAATTTGTGTCATGAGTGTGTAAAGTCTGTTGTCCTCAGTCGACAGCAGCTGTCAGGGCTGTTTATGACATTCATGTTAAGTCATTAATATGACAGCATGACGTAGTTCTATGAGTGGGTTGTAACCATCTATACTACACTTTCAAACAGGCATCAAACAGGTTAGAGTCTCATTTGTTTTATTTCAAACTTATAAAAACTATTGGGAAAGTCCCCTGACCAGAGAAGAATTAAATGTGTCTGACATAAATAGTAAAACAAACAGTGAATGAAATAATGAACAATAATTATAGTGGAAGTAGTCTTCATGTCTGGTTTAATTCTGAGTGATGGGTTTGTGATCGAGAGTGTTCTGGACAAACACTCACTCAAACACACGCATAAAACCCTAATACTCCAACCCTAATACTCCAACCCTAATACTCCAACCCTAACACTCCAACCCTAATACTCCAACCCTAATACTCCAACCGTAATACTCCAACCCTAATACTCCAGCTTGTTGCTGCAAGCTTCTTTGGATCAATATCAGAGGAATATGTACTCAAACAATTTGTGTGTGTGTGTGTGTGTGTGTGTGTGTGTGTGTGTGTGTGTGTGTGTGTGTGTGTGCGTGTGTGTGTGGAAAATAGTTTGTTACTCATCAAACAGTGATATAAACAGAGCTGACGGTGAAGGATAAGAGAAGACAAAGAAAAGAGAGAAATATTCTGGTGAGATGAAACGAGTGAAGCAGAGAGAGGGAATCTAAGGACCTGAGAGACAGAGACAGAGAGAGACAGAGACAGAGAGAGGGTGAGAGAGAGGGGGAGACACACACAGAGAGAGAGACACAGAGAGAGAGACAGACAGACAGAGACACAGAGACAGAGAGAGACAGAGAGAGAGAGAGAGAGAGAGAGAGAGAGAGAGAGAGAGAGAGAGAGAGAGAGAGAGAGAGAGAGACACACAGAGAGAGACACACAGAGAGAGAGACAGAGACAGAGAGACAGACAGAGAGACAGAGACGGAGACAGAGACAGAGAGAGAGAGAGGGTGAGACAGAGACAGAGAGAGAGGGGGGTGAGAGAGAGAGACAGAGACAGAGAGACAGAGAGAGACAGAGACAGAGAGAGAGAGAGGGTGTGAGAGACACAGAGACAGAGACAGAGAGAGGGAGAGAGAGAGACAGAGACACAGAGAGAGACACAGAGAGACACAGAGAGACAGAGAGAGACAGAGAGAGAGAGACAACGCCCCACCAGACCCAGCGCACCCCACAGGCCCCACCCACCACCAGAGCATCACCACTTCCATCGGCTTAGCCAGACTGGACCGGGCCCAGCCTACTACCCTGCACCAGACCACCACCTCTACCAGACCAGAGAGGAAGCCCCCCGGCCCAGACCTGGCCCCCCTCCACTCCACAGGGCCTCCACAGCTACGCGGAGGTCGTCAGAGGACAGGAGAACCCTGTAGGATTGAGTGAGATTAAACAGCTCCTCCAATACATCTGCACTAAACTGCACTAAACACACACGGACGCATTCACACACACACACAGGCACACACACACACAGGCACACACAGACACACACACCTATTGTACTAAAATGTTCAATTAATAGGAATATTTATATATAAATGTTAGCGGTTACCCTGTTTATCTCACTCTTAACAACCTATTAGTTAACTATTAGTTAGTAGTTACTGTATTTCTGACTGCTATTCTTTCTTTTTGCAACATGAAATCCCTATCAGTTAGCATGTGGAACATTCAGGGCCTAAACTCATCAACCTTTGGACTGAAGAGTTTAGCACTGGAGTTCAACAAAAATCTTAAAGATGTTGACGTCATCATTTTGCAGGAGACATTGTCACTCACTGTCCCACAGGCTACAGAGAGGTAATTGTGCCGTCACAGAAACACAGCTCTGTCAATGGAGGCAGAGACTCTGGAGGACTGATCATTTGGTACAAATCCCAACTACAAAATATAATTGATCCCCTCAAAATTGGTAAATATCACATTCAGTTAAAACAAAAAAAATAACTTGTACTGACAGAAAAATATGTGTTCCTTTGTGCAATATATATCCCCCCTCAGAATCCCCATATTACTCAGAGGAGATCTCCCCCACCCTCGAGGAAGAGACGTGCCATTTCCAGGCCCAGGGAAAGGTTCTCATCTGTGGGGACACAAATGCGCGCACAGGAACACTACCTGATCTAACGACCACACGAGAGGACAGCTTTATTACAGGCCATACTGTTTCTAACTGTCTTCATCTCCCCCATAGAAACAACAGTGACAGCACCGTCAACAAAAACGGAAGAGATCTGTTGCAGCTCTGTAGAAGCCTGGGTCTGTACTTTGTCAATGGTAGGTTACGGGGGGACTCTTTGGGGAGATTCACCTGTTGCTCACCTCTTGGCCACAGTACAGTAGACTATATGATTACAGACATTGACCCTTTCTCTCTCAGCTCATTCACTGTCAAGCCACTAACACCTCTGTCTGATCACAGCCAAATTACGTTTTTCCTCAAAAGAACAGACATGGAAACAACCACACAACCACAGCCCAGTAAGCTGTACAACATCAGAAATTCATACAGATGGGCCCAAAACAGCACAGAAGAATACCAGAAAGCAACCAGTAACCAAAATATCCAAACACTCTTAGATAACTTTCTGGATACCACATTCACTCACAGTAAAGAAGGCATCAATCTAGCAGTACAAAACATCAACTATGTATTCTGGCAAACGGCAAAAGAAGCACAATTGAAATTGATAAAAAACAAAACAAAAAAGACCACAGATGACAACTGGTTTGATGCAGATTGTAAAATTATAAGGAAAAAACTTAGAACACTATCAAACCAAAAGCACAGAGACCCAAATAATGGTGAATTACGCCTTCATTACTGTGAAACTTTAAAACTCTATAAACATACACTCAGAACCAAAAAAGCACAGTACAACAGCAAGCAGCTGACACTAATTGAGGAGTCCATAAACACAAACAACTTCTGGCAAAATTGGAAAAAACTAAAAAAAAATCTAAACAAGAGGAATTAGCAATACAAAATGGTGACATATGGACAACCCATTTTAAAACACTCTACAACACCGTTCAAATTGACAAAAACGCAGAACAATGCCAAATTCATGAGAAGAATGGATTAGAAAAAGCTATAAAGGACCATCAAAATCCATTGGACTCCCCAATTACTGACCAGGAGCTCTATAAGAAACTTCAGGCCCTCAAATGTAGAAAATCATGTGGACCTGATGGCATCCTAAATGAAATGCTCAAACTCACTAGTGCAAAATTTCAATTGGCTATATTAAAACTGTTTAATTTGATCCTGCGTCTAGGTTATTTCCCTGACATCTGGAATCAAGGACTCATAACCCAAATCTTAAGAACGGAGACAAATTTGACCCTAACAATTACAGAGGCATTTGTGTGAACAGTAACCAGGGGAAGGTTTTCTGTAGTATTATAAATGTAAGAGTTATAAACTTCCTTAATAAGCACAATGTCTTGAGTAAAAGCCAAATTGGATTTATGCCAAAACATCGCACGACCGATTATATTTACACCCTACACACCCTGATAGATGAACATGTCCACCAAAATAATACCAAAATATATGCTTGCTTTATCAACTTCCAAAAAGCATTTGATTCTATTTGGCATACAGGACTGTTCTACAAAGTTATTGAAAGTGGTGTAGGGGGTAAAACATATGACATAATTAAATCAATGCATACTGGCAATACGTGCGCCATTAAAATTGGCAAGAAAATAACAGAATTCTTTACCCAGGGGCGGGGCCTTCGCCAGGGTTGCAATCTGAGCCCTGCACTCTTCAATATTTACATCAACGAATTGGCCACTATTCTAGAAGAATCCTCTGCCCCTGGTGTTAGTCTCCACAATTCAGAGGTTAAATGCCTACTCTTCGCAGATGAGCTGTGTCTGCTGTCACCCACAGCACATGGCCTACAGCAGAGCCTGGACCTGCTAGAGCAGTACTGCCAGACCTGGGCCCTGGCAGTAAACCCCAAAATGACTAAAATAATGATTTTTCAGAGAAGATCCAGATCTCAGGGAATTAGACCAAAGTTCTCAATTGGTACAAAATATATAGAGTACTGCACACACTACAACTACTATCTAATATCTAACTATTGACTGGGTGTAATTCCTCTTCATACAGTCTAATATCTAACTATTGACTGGGTGTAATTCCTCTTCATACAGTCTAATATCTAACTATTGACTGGGTGTAATTCCTCTTCATACAGTCTAATATCTAGCTATTGACTGGGTGTAATTCCTCTTCATACAGTCTAATATCTAACTATTGACTGTGTGTAACTCCTCTTCATACAGTACATCTAATTAGAACTCTCTGACCTCTCCTGGGAAATAATTGATTGAGACTAGTGATTATTATAGCGGTGTGTGTACTCAGTGTTCAGTATTGTAAATATTATAGTGGTTTGTGTACTCAGTGTTCAGTATGGTGGTTATTATAATGTTGTGTGTACTCAGTGTTCAGTATGGTGGTATTATAATGTTGTGTGTACTCAGTGTTCAGTATGGTAGTTATTATAATGTTGTGTGTACTCAGTGTTCAGTATGGTGGTTATTATAATGTTGTGTGTACTCAGTGTTCAGTATGGTGGTTATTATAATGTTGTGTACTCAGTGTTCAGTATGGTGGTTATTATAATGTTTTATGTACTCAGTGTTCAGTATGGTGGTTATTATAATGTTGTGTACTCAGTGTTCAGTATGGTGTGTTGCTGTCTCTGTCTTCTACTTTCTCGCTGAGTGTACGAGTCTGTGTCTTTTTGAGTCCATTTGTATGTGTGAGTGTCTGTGTGTGTGTGTTTGTGTGTGTGTGAGTTTGTGTCTGTGTGTGTGTGTGTGTGTTTGAACTTGGTATTATTGGTGTTTATCTCTGTGTATCCCATCTTCTCTCTCTTGCCCTCTTCTCATTTCCATGTCTCTCCGCTCTGTTCATTTCAGACAGATCATTCTAAAAGCCTTAATTACTTCTGTCTCTGTTTGTTTAATGACAACATCTGCCAAACAACATGCTAATGAGACAACCTTTCACCTATGGCATTTACCTCCTGCTATCGACCAGCTACACATTGTCACGTCCAGGCCTGAAAAGACAGGCTGGCGTGTTTTTGCTTTGGTTTTGGTGTAGGGTTTTTATGTTCTAGGGGTTATATATCTATGTTGGGGTAATGGTTCCCAATTAGAGGCAGCTGTGTGTCGTTGTCTCTAATTGGGAACCATATATATGTTTGGGGTTTTCATTTAGGTTGTGTGGGTGATTGTTTGGTCATAGCTGTGTTTGTTTTTGTTCAGTTATGTTTCAACGTCATGATCTTCGTTAATGTTGTTATTTTGCCCAGTTACGTGAGTTTTTGTTCTTTAAATAAACATGTATACTGGATGCCTCGCTGCGCCTTGGTCTGTCCATTATGAAGATCGTGACACACATACACACACGCACACAATCTAAGATAAGAGGAAGATCAGGCATTTCTCTGACACTAATGACTTTACAAGCTGTGATAAGAGGACTTTGTAAACACTCTATATGTGTCTGAGTGTTTGGGTATTTACTAGGCTTGGACGGTATACCTTATATATCGTATACCGGAGTATTTGGAAATAGTCACGTGATGTTTTTCAACACCATCAATACAAAGGAGCTGATCGTTGACTATAGGAAAAGGATGGCCTAACAGGCCCCCATTAACATTGACAGGGCTGAAGTGGAGCGGGTTGAGAGTTTCAAGTTTCTTGGTGTCCACATCATTAACAAACTATCATGGTCCAAACACACCAAGACAGTTGTGAAGAGGGCACGACAACACCTTTTCCCTCTCAGGAGATTTGGCATGGGTCCTCAGATCCTCAAAAAGTTATACAGTTGCACCATCGAGAGCATCCTGACCGGTTGTTTCACCGCCTGGTATGGCAACTGCTCGGCATCTGACCGTAAGGCGCTACAGAGGGTAATGCGTACGGCCCAGTACATCACTGGGGCCAAGCTTCCTGACATCCAGGACCTATATAATAGGCAGTGTCAGAGGAAGGACCATATTAGGCGGTGTCAGAGGAAGGCCCATATTAGGCGGTGTCAGAGGAAGGGCCCTCCACCCTCTGTTTTTACACCGCTGCCACTTGCTGTTAGTCAAATGACCTCGACTGACCTGTACCCCCCTTGGGGCGGCAGGTAGCCTAGTGGTTAGAGCGTTGGACCGAATCCCCGAGCTGACAAGGTAAAAATGTTGTGAAAATCTGTCGTTCTGCCCCTGGACAAGGCAGTTAACCCACTGTTCCTAGGCCGTCATTGAAAATAAGAATATGTTCTGAATTGACTTTCCTAGTTAAATAAAGGTTAAATAAAAATATATAGCCTCGTTATTGTAATGTAATTTTCTTGTGTTACATTTTTTTTTTTTACTTTAGTTTATAGAGTAAAGATTTTCTTAACTCTATTTCTTGAACTGCATTGTTGGTTAAGGGTTGTATTCGGCGCATGTGACAAATACAGTTTGATTTGATTAAACTTTTTTTTTATATATATACGTTTGTCAATACATTTGTATAGTGTAGCAACTTTTTAAGTAACTACCTGCAGTCAATGTGTGCAATATGTTAGGAGATAAAGCAGATCTCGTTCTTTTCACCTGTCACATTATTTTACGTTATGAAGTTTACCGTAGTTCCTCAGAACAGTTGAGCCAGTCATGTGTTGGTTGTAAGTAGCACAACAAGAGAAAGCGAGAGCAGGTGAGTCCAGCTGTGTATAGACAAGGGTCGTGTTATATATTAAAGGTTTTTCACAGAAAAAACATTAGAGCAACATATTCAGCAGAAAATAGTTTAACTGTCATCAGATGACAACAGCGGTGCAACACTATTTAGGTAGGCTAAATTAGCTTACAATGAAAAAGCAAGGAATTTTTTGCAAAAACGATGCATGGCCATCATATTTCTAATGTTTATCATAGAAAGAAAGTAGACAGCTACATGTCCTAATGTTTTGCTCAAAGTTCATCTTACATTTTTGCCATGTTCGATAAGTCACAGCCCTTTGGATGAGTTATATGTACAGCTGCCACTGCTATCTTTTGATTTAATTGGGTTTTTTCTCTTCTCTGTTCTCGGCCGGTCTGCTCCTCCCCCATCTTCTCCGAGCAGAGCAGGCAGACCCGTTGCCCTAGCAATTCCAGACCCCACACAGACACAGCATGTACACATACTGCTCCAGTCAGTACTGTTCATCTTTCAGACAACGTTGTTAATTTGCATTTCTGAGACCCTTTGCAGTAATACTCCAAATCCCAGAATGAGAGAAGGGCGGTATGACAATATGAAATCTGGATGACGCCCAACGCCAGTATATAGCGTAAATTCCAGTGGGTGAGTGTACACTTGTGTGTCTGTCTGTCTATTAGTGTTTGTTAGAGGGGGTGTCTGCCATGTCTTCACAATCTATTACAGAACATTTCATCTTATTGATCAGCTCTTCACCCCTAAACAGAGGACAAAGAACACAGAAGTATCAGGATAAAGGTAAGACCCAGATGCAGACTGTGTCGAAGTAACAATGTTTATTACAGCAACAGGGCCAAAGGTACAGGACAGCAGGCAGGCTCAGGGTCAGTCCAGGCCCAGGCCTTTTTGAACACCTCCCGAAGGTCCTGGTACTCTGCAGGAATGGTGGAGAGGTCCGGGGCACCTTCCAGGCCCCCAGTAAGACGTCCCGGGGCAGGTTGCGCTGACTTCAGACAATGGGCGTGGCAAAACGGACTCCAAGCCCATGATAGCACCCGTAGACCAGTTGATGAGGGAATTGTGTCGCTGGAGCCAGGAGAATCCCAATACCACGGGAATCTGAGGAGACTTGAGGAATAGAATAGTCTCGCTGTGATTCCCTGACACCCGTAGGTTGATGGGAGTGGTGTTATAGGTGACCCGGCCTATAGAGCGCCCGTCCAGTGCTCTAACATCCATGGGAATGTCCAAAAAGCTCTCATCGGCCCTAGATTCAATGAGGACCCGGAGAGATTTAGACTGGCTTCCCCAGAGCAGAATTGCATGAACAGGGGTGCGAGCAAAGGAAGCAGGAAAGTTCTCCATATGGCCCACCAGAGTACACACTCCTAGACAAAAGTCAGACAACTCTTTGTGTTGATCCTGTGTAGCCCAGCTCCACCTAGTTGCATAGGCTCCAGAAGCGGTGACTCAAACGTCTCCGGCGACTCTCAGGGAAGGTCTGGAGAACTCGGGTTCTCCCAGCATTGGGATCGTCGGGGACTTCCAAGATGACTTGGAGGCAAGGACGTGCGAGCGAAGTCGAATTTCCTCTCCCACCGTTGTTCCTGTAGTCGCCCATTTATTCAGATGGTCAAAGTGATGAGGGAATCGAGATCCGTAGGTAACTCCCGTGCAGCTTCTCTTCTCGTAAAAAACCTTCTTCACCTATTTTATTTCTTTATTTACCTATTGTTCACCTAATACCTTTTTTGCACTAATAGGTTAGAGCCTGTAAATAAGCATTTCACTGTAAGGTGTATTCGGCGCACGTGACAAATAAGCTTTGATTTGATTCAACCAACCAGCTCAACCCCCTCTACTACCTTTACCCGCTCAGCTCCCTCTACTCCCTCTACCCCCTCAGCTCAATCTTCCACCTCTACCCCCTCAGCTCCCTCTTCCACCTCTACCCCCTCAGCTCCCTCTACCACCTCTACCCCGTCCACCCCCTCAGCTCCCTCTATCACTACCGCCTCAGCTCCCTTTTCTCCCTCTACCCCATCTACCCCCTCAGCTCCCTCTACCACCTCTACCCCTAAGCTCCCTCTACCCCCAGCTCCTTCTACCCCCTCAGCTCCCTCAGCTCCCTCTACCCCCTCAGCTCCCTCTACCCCCTCAGCTCCCTCAGCTCCCTCTACCCCTCACCTCCCTCAGCTCCCTCTACCACCTCAGGTGCCTCTACCACCTCAGCTCCCTCAGATCCCTCTACACCCTCAGCTCCCTCTACCTCCTCAGCTCCCTCTACCCCCTCAGCTCCCTCAGCTCCCTCTACCCCCTCAGCTCCCTCTACCCCCTCAGCTCCCTCAGCTCCCTCTACCCCCTCAGCTCCCTCAGCTCCCTCTACCCCCTCTGCTCCATCAGCTCCCTCTACCCCCTCTGCTCCCTCAGCTCCCTCTACCCTCTCAGCTTCCTCTACCCCATCAGCTCCCTCTACCCCCTTAGCTCCATCAGATCCCTCTACCCCTCAGCTCCCTCAGCTCCCTCTACCCCCTCACCTCCCTCAGCTCCCTCTACCACCTCAGGTGCCTCTACCACCTCAGCTCCCTCAGATCCCTCTACACCCTCAGCTCCCTCTTCCTCCTCAGCTCCCTCTACCCCCTCAGCTCCCTCAGCTCCCTCTACCCCCTCAGCTCCCTCTACCCCCTCAGCTCCCTCAGCTCCCTCTACCCCCTCAGCTCCCTCAGCTCCCTCTACCCCCTCTGCTCCATCAGCTCCCTCTACCCCCTCTGCTCCCTCAGCTCCCTCTACCCTCTCAGCTCCCTCTACCCCATCAGCTCCCTCTACCCCCTTAGCTCCATCAGATCCCTCTACCCTCTCAGCTCCCTCTACCTCCTCAGCTCCCTCTACCCCATCAGCTCCCTCTACCCCCTTAGCTCCATCAGATCCCTCTACCCTCTCAGCTCCCTCTACCTCCTCAGCTCCCTCTACCCCCTCAGCTCCCTCAGCTCCCTCTACCCCCTCTGCTCCCTCAGCTCCCTCTACCCTCTCAGCTCCCTCTACCCCATCAGCTCCCTCTACCCCCTTAGCTCCCTCTACCCCATCAACTCCCTCTGCTCCCTCAGCTCCCTCTACCCTCTCAGCTCCCTCTACCCCATCAGCTCACTCTACCCCCTTAGCTCCCTCTACCCCCTCTACACCCTCAGCTCCATCTACCCCATCAACTCCCTCTTCCCCCTTAGCACACTCTACCCCCTCTGCCCCCTCTACCCCCTCTACCCCCTCTGCCTCAATCCCCTCATCTTAACATCCTCTCTCATCATTTCAAGATCCTCTATCTCCCATTCCTCTCTGCAGAAATAATATTTTTCACCCTCCTCCACCTCCTTTGTGCTAATATTGTTTCATCCTCCTCTCACGCTTTCCCCTCCACCTCACTCCTCTCTTGAAGTGGCACTTTACAAACATGCTGAAGCAGTCAGTGCTTGACACACCACACCACACACACACACACACACACACACACCACACACTAACACACAGACACACACAGACACACACAATGTCATTCTCCTGACAGGCAGCTCTCCTTCATTTACTCAGCCTGTATCTCTAGCTCTGCTGCTGACTTCATTTTTATTGTCCTGTCTTGGCGTACCTCTTTTTGTTCCAAGATTATTAAACAACAAACTGATCTGAAAGAAAGGAGAGAGAGAGAGAGGAATGCACAGTGAGAAAAGAGAGAGAGAGTGAGAGAGAGAGACAAAGTGAGAGAGATAAACAAAGAGAGAGAGAGAGATAGAAAAAGAGAGATCACTAAATCACTAAAACAATACAGAAATACACTACAGAAAAAGAAGGAACAGCACGTCAGCAATCAGCTCAATGTAATTGAAGAATACATAGAATCTAACTACTTATGGGAAAATTGGAACACACTAAACAAACAACACAAAGAGTTATCTATCCAAAACGGAGATGTATGGATAAGTCACTTCTCCAATCTTTTTGGCCCTGTAACAAATAACAAACAGCAAAAACATATACATGATCAATTGCAAATATTATAATCAGCTATTAAATACTACCAGAATACACTGTATTCTCCAACTATTCTCCAACTTGAATGAACTACAGGACAAAATACAAAGCCTCCAACCCAATAAAGCCTTCTACATTAAATTATAAAATATACAGACCACAAATTCCAATTGGCCATACTTAAACTCTTTAACATCATCCTCAGCTCTGGCATCTTCCCCAATATTTGGAGCCAAGGACTGATAACCGCAATCCACAAAAGTGGAGACAAATTTGACCCCAACAACTACCGTGGGATATGCGTTAACAGCAACCTTGGGAAAATCCTCTGCCTTATCATTATCAGCAGACTAGCACATTTCCTCAGTGAAAACAATGTACTGAGCAAATTTCAATACGACAGACCACATATTCACCCTGCACACCCTAATTAACAAAACAAACAATCCAAAACAAAGGCAATGCTTTGTTGACTTCAAAAAAGCTTTTGACTCAATTTGGCATGAGGGTCTGCTTGTCACGACTTCCACCGACGGTGGCTCCTCTGCCTGTTCGGGCAGCGTTCGTCGGTCGTCGTCACCGGCCTATTAGCTGCCACCGATCCTCCTTTCTATGTATTGATTTTGTGATTGTTTGCACCTGTTTTGTGTTTGTATTTTCTAGGGCTATTTAAGCCGGTCAAGCCCGCCTCCTTTCGTGCGGGCTTGTTTCTCTGTCTGTTTGGTGGAAGTTCGGCTGACGTGTTGTTGGCGTGTTTTCTCGTTCCTGTTTTGGGCCGCATTTGTATTTTGTGTGCGCCTGTTGTGTTTGGGGGGCGTTTGATTTACGCGCTGCATTAAAAAAGAAGGAATTTTTCCCTCACCCTGCTCTCTGCGCCTGACTCCACACCCACCACTCCTAGCTGTCGTGACACTGCTATACAAATTGATGGAAAATGGGGTTGGGGGAAAAACATACAACATTATAAAATCCATGTACGCAAACAACAAGTGTGCGGTATAAATACAAAAAAACACATTTCTTTCCACAGGGCATTAGCGTGAGACATGGATGCAGCTTAAGCCCCACCCTTTTCAACATATACTGTATGTCAACGAATTGGCGAGGGTACTAGAACAGTCTGCAACACCCGGCCTCACCCTACTAGAATCTAATGTCAAATGTCTACTGTTTTCTGATGATCTGGTGCTTCTGACGTCATTGAATGGCGCCGGAGGAGATGGCTGCCATGTTACGGGCTCATAACCAATTGTGCTATTGTGTGCGTTTTTAAAGTTATTTGTAACTTACTTTGTACATAATGTTTCTGCCACCGTCTCTTATGACCAAAAAGAGCTTCTGGATACCAGGACAGTGATTACTCACCTCATCAGTCCTATTAGCCAACATGCAATCATTGAATAACAAATTGAATAAGCTCGAGCAAGACTATCGTACCAACCGGACAGGATAAAAACTGTAATATCTTATGTTTCATTGAGTCTTGGCTGAACGATGACATGGATAACAAACAGCTGGCTGGGTTTTCCGTGCATCGGCAAGCTAGAACAGCTGCCTCTAGTAAGACGGTCTGTGTCTATTTGTAAATAACTGGTGCACAAAATAAAAATTTTAAGGAAGTCTCGAGGTTTTGCTTGCCTGAGGTAGAGTATCTCATGATAAGCTGTGGACCACACTATCTAACGAGAGAGTTTTCGTCTATATTTTTCATAGCTGTCTATTTACCACCACAAACTGTGCTGGAACTAAGACCGCTCTCTACTAGCTGTATAAGGCCATAAGCAAACAAGAAACTGCTCATCCAGAGGCGGCGCTCCGTGGACTTTGTTGCAGGGAAACTTAAATCTTAAATGTGCAACCAGAGGGAAAAAACTCTACTCCACACACAGAGACGCGTACAAAGCTCTCCCATGCCCTCCACTTGGCAAATCTGACCATAACTCCTCCTGATTCCTGCTTACAGGCAAAAACTAAAGCAGGAAGTACCAGCGACTCGCTCAATATGGAAGTGGTCAGATGACGCAGATGCTAAGCTACAAGACAGTTTTGATAGCACAGACTAGAATATGTTCTGTGATTCTTCCGATGGCATTGAGGAGTACATCACTGGGGCCAAGCTTCCTGCCATCCAGGACCTCTATTCCAGGCAGTGTCAGTGGAAGGCCCTAAAAATTGCCAAAGACTCCAGCCACCCTAGTCATGGACTGTTCTCTCTGCTACCGCACGGCATGTGGAACCAAGTCTAGGTCCAAAAGGCTTCTTAACAGCTTCTACCCCCAATTATAAGACTCCTGAACAGCTAATCAAATGGATACCTGGACTATTTGCCTTTACGCTGCTGCTACTCACTGTTTATTTTATATGCATAGTCACTTTTCCTCTACCTATAGGTACACATTACCTCAATTACATCGACTAACCTGTGCCCCTGCACATTGACTCTGTACCGGTACCCGCTGTATATAGCCTCACTACTGTTATTTTATTGTTGCTCTGTAATTATTTGTTATTTTTCTATTTTCATCTTTTTACATATTTTCTTTTTTACTTCCGTTTATTTTAGTAAATACTTTATTTAAAAAATCTTATAACTGCATCGTTGGTTAAGGGCTTGCAAGTAATAATTTCACTGTAAGAACTACACCTGTTGTATTGGGCGCATGTGGCAAATACATTTTGGTTTGATTTTGATTTGATGATTTAATTTGATTCTGTCCCCAACCAAGGAGGGCCACCAGCACCTAGATCTTCTGAACAGATTCCGTCAGATCTGGGCCCTGACAGTAAATATCAGTAAGACAAAAATAATTGTGTTCAAAAAAAGGTTGCCAGTTGCCAGGACCACAAATACAAATTCCATCTAGACACCGTTGCCCTAGAGCACACAAAAAACTACAAATACCTTGGCCTAAACATCAATGCCAAAGGTAACTTCCACAAAGCTGTGAACGATCTGAGAGACAAGGCAAGAAGGGCCTTCTATGCCATCAAAAGGAACATCAAATTTGACATACCATTTAGGATCTGGCAAAAAATATTTGAATCAGTTATTGAACCCATTGCCCTTTATGGTTGTGTGGTCTGGGGTCCGCTCACCAACCAAGAATTTACAAAATGGGATAAACAACAAATTGAGACTCTGCATGCAGAATTCTACCAAAAGATACTCTGTGTACAACGTAAAACACCAAATAATGCATGCAGAACAGATTTAGGCCAATACCTACTAATTATCAACATCCAGAAAAGAGATGTTCAATTCTACAAATACCTAAAAGGAAGCTCCTGCTTTTTCCAGTCTCTCTTTTCTCGCCCTCCTGGTTTTGATCCTTGCCTGTCCTGACTCTGAGCCCGCCTGCCTGACCATTCTGCCTGCCCCTGTCCCTGAGCCTGCCTGACCATTCTGCCTGTCCTGACTCTGAGCTCACCTGCCTGACCATTTTGCCTGCCCCTGGCCTTGAGCCCACCTGCCTGACCATTCTGCCTGCCCCTGACCCTGAGCCTGCCGCCTGACCATTCTGCCTGTCCTGACTCTGAGCTCACCTGCCTGACCATTCTGCCTGCCCCTGACCCTGAGCCTGCCTGCCGACCTGTACCTTTGCCCCACCTCTGGATTATTGACCTCTGCCTACCCTGAGCCTGCATGCCGTCCGGTACCGTTGCCCCACCGCACATTGGCAACGGAGAGTGCATGGAACCAGGAAGCACAGTTCCACATGTTCCTGCACGGCGTCTTGGAGGAGGTTAAGGATGAGCTTGCTGCTCTGGAGTTACCCACAGATCTTGATTCCCTCATCGCTTTGACCATCCGCATCGATGGGCGATTGCGGAAATGACGGATGGAGAGGAAATTCGATTTCGCTCACACGTACTGGGATTCCATCTCCCATCCGAGTCATCCCGGAAGTCCCCAACGGTCCCATTACAGAGAGCACCCGAGGTTTCCCGACCTTCCTCGAGAGTCACCGAAGACGGCCGAGGCACTGTTTCCTGAGCCTATGCAACTAGGCAGAACTGGGCTGTCGCCAGCGGAATGGCAACACAGGATCAACACAAGGAGCTGTCTGTATTGCGTGATTTATGGTCATTTTGTGTCCTCTTGCTCAGTAAAAGACCAGGCTCACCAGTAGGAACGAGTACTCTGGTGGGCCATATGGAGAACTTTTCTGCTTCCCTTACTCGCACCCCTTTTCATGTCATTCTGCTGTGGAAAAACCAGTCCAAATCTCTCCGGGTCCTCCTTGACTCTGGGACCGATGAGAGCATTTTGGACACCACACTGGCTTCCGAGCTGAACATCCCCACTCAGCCCCTCTCCATTCCCATGGATGTTAGAGCACTGGACGGGCGCTCTATAGGTTGTGTCACCCATAATAGCACTCCCATCAATCTACGGGTGTCCAGGAATCACAGCGAGACCACTCAATTCCTGCTCATCAAGTCCCCCCAGATTCCCGTGGTATTGGGATTCTCCTGGCTCCAGCGTCTACGTGTGCTATCATGGGCTGGAGTCCGTTTTGCCACGCCCATTGTCTGAAGTTGGCGCAACCTGCCCCGGGACGTCTTCCTGGGGGCTCAGAAGTTGTTCTAGATCTCTCTGCCATTCCCACAGAGTACCAGGACCTCTGGGAGGTGTTCTGTAAGTCCTGGGCCACTTCCCTTCCACCGCACTGCCCCTATGACTGCGAGATCGACTTTCTTCCTAACACCACGCTGCCCCGGGGACGTCTGTACTATCTGTCGGGACTAGAGACCAAGGCTATGGAGACCTACATTGAGGTCTCCCTAGCTACAGGATTTATCCATCCCTCTTCCTCTCCCGCTGGCGCAGGTTTCTTCTTCGTGGAGAAAAAGGACAAAACCCTGCGCCCGTGCATTGACTACCGGGGACTCAATGACATTACTATGAAGAACCGTTATCTGCTACCACTCATTTCCTCGGCCTTCGAACCGCTCCAGGGGGCCACTGTATTCTCCAAGCTGGATCTATGAAATTCCTACCACCTGGTGCGGTTACAAGAGGGGGACAAGTGGAAGACCGCCTTCAACAAGCCCAGCGGCCACTATAAATATCTGGTCATGCCCTTTGGCCTCACCAACACCCTATACTACCAATTATATGCATATCCTAGCTTCTGGGCCTGAGTAATAAGCAGTTTACTTTGGGCACGTCAGACTCTCCGTACTTCCAAACACTTCCCCCTAGCCCGAAGAGGTTAAACCATTGTTAATTCGACATTATCTGCATATGGGACTTACCTTCATACCTGATAGTATGACCATATTGGAGACATATATTTCCCTCAGATTACGCAGAACCACAAAGAATTCAAAAACATATCCAATTTTGATAAACTCCCATATCTATTGGGTGAAATACAACAGTGTGCAATCACAGCAGCAACCAGTGAAAAACAAACACAATTGTAAATTCAACCTATATTATCTATTTCACTTGCTTTGTCAATATAAACAAATATTTCCCATGCCAATGAAGCCCCTTAAATTTAAAATGCATTGAGCCAGAGACAAAATTATAAAAGAGAGACAAAGAGACAGAGAGAGGGAGGGATAGAGAGTGTGAGATAGAGAGATGTGGAAGGTTTTCATGTTTTTAACATTTTACATTAGGAATGAGAGATCTCACTGGGGAGAGTTGGAGTTCTGACTTCGCTGTTCTTGTGTGTGTGTATGTCGACGTGGTGTTATGATGTCTCTGAGAAGCTGTTGTTGTTAACCTACTTTAGCCGAGTGATTCCGGCATACTTCCCTAAACACTCTACTGCATCTAAATTCATGTAAGGGAAAAAGCTTGCTCTCCTTCTCTCTCCATCTGTTCTTCTCTCTCCCTCTCTCTGCCTCTATCTGTTTCCGAGTTCCCTCTTACTCTCTCTGTTATTCTCTCTCTCTTCATCTCTCTCCCTCTCCCTAAGCAGCCTATTCAGATGCTGTCACCACTACTATCCTGCTATGTTGTCATGTTGCCTCTCTAAAACTTCAGATGCTGTCACCACTACTATCCTGCTATGCTGTCATGTTGCCTCTCTAAACCTTTCGGATGCTGTCACCACTACTATCCTGCTATGTTGCCTCTCTAAACCTTCAGATGCTGTCACCACTACTATCCTGCTATGTTGCCTTTCTAAACCTTCGGATGCTGTTACCACTACCATCCTGCTATGTTGTCATGTTGCCTCTCTAAACCTTCAGATGCTGTCACCACTACTATCCTGCTATGTTGCCTCTCTAAACCTTCGGATGCTGTCACCACTACTATCCTGCTATGTTGCCTCTCTAAACCTTCAGATGCTGTCACCAATACTATCCTGCTATGTTGCCTCTAAACCTTCGGATGTTGTCACCACTTCTATCCTGCTATGTTGCCTCTCTAAACCTTCGGATGCTGTCACCACTACTATCCTGCTATGTTGCTTCTCTAAACCTTCAGATGCTGTCACCACTACTATCCTGCTATGTTGCCTCTCTAAACCTTCAGATGCTGTCACCACTACTATCCTGCTATGTTGTCATGTTGCCTCTCTAAACCTTTCGGATGCTGTCACCACTACTATCCTGCTATGTTGCCTCTCTAAACCTTCGGATGCTGTCACCACTACTATCCTGCTATGTTGTCATGTTGCCTCTCTAAACTTTCAGATGCTGTCACCACTAATATCCTGCTATGTTGCCTCTCTAAACCTTCAGATGCTGTCACCACTACTATCCTGCTATGTTGTCATGTTGCCTCTCTAAACCTTCGGATGCTGTCACCACTACTATCCTGCTATGTTGCCTCTCTAAACCTTCAGATGCTGTCACCACTACTATCCTGCTATGTTGCCTCTCTAAACCTTCAGATGCTGTCACCACTACTATCCTGCTATGTTGTCATGTTGCCTCTCTAAACCTTCAGATGCTGTCACCACTACTATCCTGCTATGTTGCCTCTCTAAACCTTCAGATGCTGTCACCACTACTATCCTGCTATGTTGTCATGTTGCCTCTCTAAACCTTCAGATGCTGTCACCACTACTATCCTGCTATGTTTGCCTCTCTAAACCTTCAGATGCTGTCACCACTACTATCCTGCTATGTTGTCATGTTGCCTCTCTAAACCTTTCGGATGCTGTCACCACTACTATCCTGCTATGTTGCCTCTCTAAACCTTCGGATGCTGTCACCACTAATATCCTGCTATGTTGCCTCTCTAAACCTTCAGATGCTGTTACCACTACTATCCTGCTATGTTGCCTCTCTAAACGTTCAGATGCTGTCACCACTACTATCCTGCTATGTTGTCATGTTGCCTCTCTAAACATGCTGTAAATCTAATTTCAGAGCACGATTTCATGTGTTGTCTAATCCCAGTTGTTCCGTCTGGATTGATTTTACTCCTGATAATCCCAGTTATCAGACCTTTATTGGGACAGAGATATATTTTTTTAATTAAAAGCTTTTTTTGGCCCTTGGCACTAAAGCTTAAGTCTCAGAAACACTTTCTGCTGACTTTTAATAAGAAACCCTTAGTGCTGTTTTAGGGAAGGAATCAATAGAGGTAAAAAGAAATTAGACCTAGAAAAGAAATTCACTTTTCCTCTCATTTTAGAGGTGATGAACATTGGATAGTCACTTATGACATCAACTCTTTATAGTGACAGGGTCATGATATTAACAAATAGAATGATGATGAGAAGGGGAAGAAAGGGGGATGGGGAAGAGATGGAATGACAGAATTTAAAGAGAAGAGGCCGCTGTTAGAAAGTTCTGTATCTTGTTCTTGTCATCTATCCTGTCCCCTCCCTCTCTCTCCCTCCCTCTCCCTGCCTCTCTCTCTCTCCCCCTCTCCCTCCCTCCCTCTCCCTGCCTGTCCCCTCCTCTCTCTCTCCCTCCCTCTCTCTGCCTCGCCCTCCCTCTCCCTGCCTGTCCCTGCCTCTATCTACCTGTCCCTCCCTTTCCCTCCTTCTCCCTCCTTCTCCCTCCCTCTCCCTGCCTGTCCCTGCCTGTCCCTGCCTCTACCTACCTCTCCCTCCCTCTCCCTACCTTTCCCTGCCTCTCCCTCCTTCTCCCTCCCTCTCCCTGCCTGTCCCTGCCTCTACCTGCCTCTCCCTCCTTCTCCCTCCCTCTCCCTGCCTGTCCCTGCCTCTACCTGCCTCTCCCTCCTTCTCCCTCCCTCTCCCTGCCTGTCCCTGCCTGTCCCTGCCTCGACCTACCTCTCCCTCCCTCTCCCTACCTTTCCTTGCCTCTCCCTCCTTCTCCCTCCCTCTCCCTGCCTGTCCCTGCCTCTACCTGCCTCTCCCTCCTTCTCCCTCCCTCTCCCTGCCTGTCCCTGCCTGTCCCTGCCTCTACCTACCTCTCCCTGCCTCTCCCTACCTTTCCCTGCCTCTCCCTCCTTCTCCCTCCCTCTCCCTGCCTCTCCATACCTCTTCCTCCTTCCTAGTTCTGTGTAATTGGATTTCAGGACCAGGCCAGAGGTGGGAACTCCACACACTCTTCCAAATGTCAGGGGTGAGAGGTCAACACAGTGTCATTGCTAATCTGTCCCTGGGTGGTAAAGGGCCAACACAGAGACGGACCTTTATATCTCCCGGTGTATTTGTGTGGGGGGTGGGGGAGAGGGTGGAGGCAGAGGTCACCCCTTGCTCAGGCCCTAGTGGCGTAGAGGAGGAAGGGGAGGTGGAGAGCGGGTGAGAGAGGGAGAGAAGGATTTCTCTTCTCTCATTTAATACAAGGTGACCCTGACCAAGCCTGTATGTATGGGGTTGGAGAGCACGGAGAGAGAAACCATACCAGAGCAGACAGTCACTAGAACTGGTCAGCTAAGATACCCAGAGCACACAGGCATTATCCTCAGTCAACTGAGCGGTCCTCGCTCACTCCCAGTCTAAGATCAATACTTCAGGAATGTAGTTTTGTCCCCCCCACCAAAAATGAATGGAAGGAAAGAGAGGAGAGTAATCCCAGGTGATATCTATGTCTCTCTATAGAGAGAAATTACTACCCAGGTGTTATCTATGTCTCTCTATAGAGAGAAATTACTACCCAGGTGTTATCTATGTCTCTCTATAGAGAGAAATTACTACCCAGGTGTTATCTATGTCTCTCTACAGAGAGACATTACTACCCAGGTGTTATCTATGTCTCTCTATAGAGAGAAATTACTACCCAGGTGTTATCTATGTCTCTCTATAGAGTGACATTACTACCCAGGTGTTATCAATGTCTCTCTATAGAGAGAAATGAATTCCCAGGTGTTATCGATGTCTCTCTACAGAGAGAAATTACTTTCCAGGCTACTCTAAGAACAACAGGTGTAGACTAACAGTGAACTGTTTACTTACGGCCCTTCCCATCCAATGCAGAGAGAAAAATCCCAAAAAGAATAACACAAGGAATAAATAGACAATGAGTAACGATAACTTGGCTATACACACGGGTATCAGTAGCGAGTTGATGAGCAGGGGTACGAGGTTATTGAGGTAGATATGTACTTATAGGTAGGGATAAAGTGAATAGACAGCAGGATAGATAACTGGAAGTAGCAGTGGCGTATGTGATGAGCCAAAAGTTAGTACAAAAAGCGGGAGGGGGGATCAATGCAGACAGTCTGGGTAGCGATTTGGTAGTCTTATGGCTTGGGGATCGAAGATGTTCAGGGTCTTGTTGGTTACAGACTTGGTGCATCGGTACTGCTTGCCGTGCAATAGCAGAGAGATCAGTCTATGACTTGGGAGGCTTGAGTCTTTGACCATTTTTAGGGCCTCTGACACCTCCCTGTATAGAGGTACTGGATGGCAGAGTGCTCGGTCCCAGTGATGTATTGGGCCGTACGCACTACCCTCTGTAGCTGTCACGTGCGTCTTCAGACACCTGAATTCCATCACCTCCCTGATTACCTTCCCTATATGTGTCACTCCCTTTGGTTCCTTCCCCAGGTGTTACTGTTTCTGTTCCAGTGTCATGTCTGTGCATTGGTTGTGTTTCTTGTTTTGTATTATATTGAGTTTATTTATTAAAGCACTCACTCCCTGAACTCTCAGCGCAGTAGCGCCTTGCGGTCGAATGCCAAGCAGTTGCCATACTGCAGCCAGTCAAGATGCTCTCAATTGTGCAGCTATGGAACATTTTGAGGATCTGAGGTTCCCTGCCTTCTTCACGACGGTTTTGGTGAGTGTGGACAAGTGATGTGGTTATTCATTAGTGATGTGGACACCGAGGAACTTGAAGCTCTTGACCCGCACCACCACAGCCTCATCAATGTGCTGAGACCCCTATTGATTCAGACCTGTATAGAGACCCCTATTGATTCAGACCTGTATAGAGACCCCTATTGATTCAGACCTGTATAGAGACCCCTATTGATTCAGACCTGTATAGAGACCCCTATTGATTCAGATCTGTATAGAGCCAGCTATTAATTCAGAACTGTATACAGCCCCCTACTGACTCAGATCTGTGTAAAGACCCCTATTGATTCAGACCTGTATAGAGACCCCTATTGATTCAGACCTGTATAGAGACCCCTATTGATTCAGATCTGTATACAGCCCCCTATTGACTCAGATCTGTGTAAAGACCCCTATTGATTCAGACCTGTATAGAGACCCCTATTGATTCAGACCTGTATAGAGACCCCTATTGATTCAGATCTGTATAGAGCCCCCTATTAATTCAGAACTGTATACAGCCCCCTACTGACTCAGATCTGTGTAAAGACCCCTATTGATTCAGACCTGTATAGAGACCCCTATTGATTCAGACCTGTATAGAGACCCCTATTGATTCAGATCAGTATAGAGCCCCCTATTGACTCAGATCTGTGTAAAGACCCCTATTGATTCAGACCTGTATAGAGACCCCTATTGATTCAGATCTGTATAGAGACCCCTATTGACTCAGACCTGTAAAGAGACCCGTATTGATTCAGATCTGTGTAAAGACCCCTATTGATTCAGACCTGTATAGAGCCCCCTATTGATTCAGACCTGTATAGAGCCCCCTATTGATTCAGATCTGTATAGAGACCCCTATTGATTCAGATCTGTATAGAGACCCCTATTGATTCAGATCTGTATAGAGACCCCTATTGATTCAGATCTGTATAGAGCCCCCTACTGACTCATATCTGTATAGAGCCCCCTACTGACTCAGACCTGTATAGAGCCCCCTACTGATTCAGACCTGTATAGAGACCCCTATTGATACAGAACTGTGTAAAGACCCCTATTGATTCATACCTGTATAGAGACCCCTAATGATTTAGATCTCTGTAGAGCCCCCTACTGACTCAGATCTGTATAGAGCCCCCTATTGACTCAGATCTGTGTAAAGACCCCTATTGATTCAGATCTGTGTAAAGACCCCTGTTGATTCAGACCTGTATAGAGACCCCTATTGATTCAGACCTGTATAGAGACCCCTATTGATTCAGATCTGTATAGAGCCCCCTATTGACTCAGATCTGTGTAAAGACCCCTATTGATTCAGACCTGTATAGAGACCCCTATTGATTCAGATCTGTGTAAAGACCCCTATTGATTCAGACCTGTATAGAGCCCCCTATTGATTCAGACCTGTATAGAGACCCCTATTGATTCAGATCTGTGTAAAGACCCCTATTGATTCAGACCTGTATAGAGCCCCCTATTGATTCAGACCTGTATAGAGACCCCTATTGACTCAGATCTGTGTAAAGACCCCTATTGATTCAGATCTGTGTAAAGACCCCTATTGATTCAGACCTGTATAGAGACCCCTATTGATTCAGACCTGTATAGAGACCCCTATTGATTCAGATCTGTATAGAGCCCCCTATTGACTCAGATCTGTGTAAAGACCCCTATTGATTCAGACCTGTATAGAGCCCCCTATTGATTCAGACCTGTATAGAGCCCCCTATTGATTCAGATCTGTATAGAGACCCCTATTGATTCAGATATGTATAGAGACCCCTATTGATACAGATCTGTATAGAGACCCCTATTGATTCAGATCTGTATAGAGCCCCCTACTGACTCAGATCTGTATAGAGCCCCCTACTGACTCAGACCTGTATAGAGCCCCCTACTGACTCAGACCTGTATAGAGCCCCCTACTGATTCAGACCTGTATAGAGACCCCTATTGATACAGAACTGTGTAAAGACCCCTATTGATTCATACCTGTATAGAGACCCCTAATGATTTAGATCTCTGTAGACCCCCCTACTGACTCAGATCTGTATAGAGCCCCCTACTGATTCAGACCTGTATAGAGACCCCTATTGATACAGAACTGTGTAAAGACCCCTATTGATTCATACCTGTATAGAGACCCCTAATGATTCAGATCTCTGTAGAGCCCCCTATTGATTCAGAACTGTATAGAGACCCCTATTGATTCAGATCTGTATAGACACCCCTATTAATTCAGATCTGTGTAGAGACCCCTATTGATTCAGAACTGTATAGAGACCCCTATTGATACAGAACTGTGTAAAGACCCCGATTGATTCATACCTGTATAGTGACCCCTATTGATTCAGACCTGTATAGAGACTCCTATTGATTCAGATCTCTGTAGAGCCCCCTATTGATTCAGAACTGTATAGAGCCCCCTATTGATTCAGAACTGTATAGAGACCCCTATTGATTCAGACCTGTATAGAGCCCCCTATTGATTCAGAACTGTATAGAGACCCCTATTGATTCAGACCTGTATAGAGCCCCCTATTGAATCAGACCTGTATAGAGCCCCCTATTGATTCAGACCTGTATAGAGACCCCTATTGATTCAGACCTGTATAGAGCCCCCTATTGATTCAGACCTGTATAGAGCCCCCTATTGACTCAGATCTGTGTAAAGACCCGTATTGATTCAGACCTGTGTAGAGACCCCTATTGATTCAGACCTGTATAGAGCCCCCTATTGATTCAGATCTGTGTAAAGACCCCTATTGATTCAGATATGTATAGAGACCCCTATTGATTCAGACCTGTATAGAGACCCCTATTGATTCAGAACTGTGTAGAGCCCCCTATTGATTCAGACCTGTATAGAGCCCCCTATTGATTCAGATCTGTGTAAAGACCCCTATTGATTCAGATCTGTACAGAGACCCCTATTGATTCAGACCTGTATAGAGACCCCTATTGATTCAGAACTGTATAGAGCCCCTACTGATTCAGACCTGTACAGAGACCGCTATTGATTCAGATCTATGTAAAGACCCCTATTGATTCAGACCTGTACAGAGTCCCCTACTGATTCAGATCTGTATAGAGAACCCTATTGATTCAGACCTGTGTAGACCCCCCTATTGATTCAGACCTGTATAGACCCATATTGATTCAGACCTGTATAGAGCCCCCTATTGATTCAGAACTGTATAGAGACCCCTATTGATTCAGATCTGTATAGACACCCCTATTAATTCAGATCTGTGTAGAGACCCCTATTTATTCAGACCTGTATAGAGACCCCTATTGATTCAGACCTGTATAGAGACCCCTATTGATTCAGACCTGTATAGAGACCCCTATTGATTCAGACCTGTATAGAGACCCCTATTGATTCAGACCTGTATAGAGACCCCTATTGATTGAGAACTGTATAGAGCCCCCTATTGATTCAGATCTGTGTAGAGACCCCTATTGATTCCCAGGTATAGTATGAGAGGCCAGAGGGAAGAGCATTGATCCAGCACAATAGTTTTGGTGCACACCAGAATGCAGGGGGAGCTTAAGCATGGATGCTTCCCAAACAATAGCTGATTAAAATTGCTTTACAAGCACAGAATCAAATCATTTGGCAGCCGTGTCGTTTCTCCCTGCCTTCCATGTAACTAGATATATATATTCATATTTAGATATTTAGATAGATAGATAGATAGATAGATAGATAGATAGATAGATAGATAGATAGATAGATAGATAGATAGATAGATTTCTGAAGAAGTTTCTGACTTCTTCAGGTGGGACTGTGTGGGTATTCTGCTGTGAGCACGAGCACAGCCTTGCCATTGAGATGGGTAGACACAGGAAAACCTGGCTCCCTGTAGAGGTACTGTTTTATCTCCATCTCTTCATTCATAGACTCTATCATAGACACTCTTACTGACAGTTGTGGCTGCTTTGCGTGATGTATTGTTGTCTCTACCTTCTTGACCTTTGTGCTGTTGTCTGTGCCCAAAATAGTTTTCTACCATATTTTGTGTTACTACCATGTTGTTATCATGTTGTGTTGCTACCATGCTGTGTTGTCATGTGTTGCTGCTTTGCTATGTTGTTGTCTTAGGTCTCTCTTTATGTAGTGTTGTGTTGTCTCTCTTGTCGTGATGTGTGTTTTGTCCTATATTTATATATTATTATTATTTAAAAAAAATATCCAAGCCCCCGTCCCGGCAGGAGGCCGTCATTGTAAATAAGAATTTGTTCTTAACTCAAATAAAGGTTAAATAAATAAAAACATTTAAAAAATATATATTTGTGTAATACGTTGTGAAGACGTGGCAGACACCCCCTATAACAAACACTAATAGACAGACAGACACACAAGTGTGTACACTCACCCACTGGCATATAAACTATATACTAGCGTTGGGCGGTATCCAGATTTCATATCGTCGTACCATCCTTCTCTCATCCTGGGATTTATGGTATTACTGGCTGAGTAGTCAAGAGGCCGCCAACATTTTTAAGAAAAAGCCCGTTGGGCTTCTATTACCAGAATACTATGAGAATTAGCACAAGTAATAGAGAATTTCCATGGAGGCTGCTAGCTAAATATGTTAACAAGCGCAAACAGAAAAGAAAACCAGGCAAAAACAGGTAATCCAGTTCATAAAGTTATAGGTAGGAGCTACAAGGTAGGAGCTACAAGGTAGGAGCTACAATAGGTAGGAGCTACAATAGGTAGGAGCTACAACGTAGGAGCTGCAATAGGTAGGAGCTACAATAGGTAGGAGCTACAAGGTAGGAGGTACAATAGGTAGGAGCTACAATAGGTAGGAGCTACAAGGTAGGAGCTACAATAGGTAGGAGCTACAAGGTAGGAGCTACAAGGTAGAAGATACAATAGGTAGGAGCTACAAAATGACATTTTTGGTGAGTTTGGACATTTAAAAGCGAATGTGAACAAGAGACATTGAGCAAATGAACAAAGTTTTGTTTGTCTGAAGGAAGAACAGTACTGGCTCTGGAGCAGCATGTGTACACGCTGTGTCTGGAGATGCTAGGGAAACGGGTCTGCCTGCTCTGCTCGGAGAAGATGGGGGATAACATATTGCACTAGTTGACTGCAGGTATTTAGCTACAAATATTAAAATGTATTGAAAAACTTCAAATAAAGAGTTGAAACAGTATTAATGGTATACCCCAGTATACGATATATAAGGTATACCGTCCAAGCCTAGTATATACACATACACTCATACAAACACATGTTTACAAAGTCCTCTTATCACAGCTTGTGAAGTCATTAGTGTCAGAGAAATGCCTGATGTTCCTCTTTCTTTCGGTTGTGCGTGTGTGTGTGAATGTGTGGGTCTTTCCGGATATTGAGTGGTGGGATTGAGATGTGAGGAGGAGGATTGCTCTTGACACATAGAAACAACACCTGCTACCTCGCTAACTCCTTTAGCTTTAAGTAATCAAACTTTTCTCACTATCTCAGCAACGGCATCCAATTAGACATGATACAGCTCTGCAATTATCCTAAATTACAATTCATTATGCTGTGATTTACTTATGTTTTAATTAGCTAGTGTTAGCACTTACGTTTTTCTAGACGTTGTTGTTGTTGTTGTTGCTAATGCTAATGTTTTCCTTCTCTCTCCCTTCTCTTTCCCTTCTCACACCCTTCTCACTCCCTCCTCCAGTGTTCTCACACCATTCTCTCCTCCATTTCACTCCCTTCTCACAACCGTCTCACTCCCTTCTCAGACCCTTCTCCAGTGTTCTCACACCCCTCTCACACCCTTCTCTCTCCCTTCTCACACCCTTCTCTCTCCCTTCTCTTTCCCTTCTCTTTCCCTTCTCCAGTGTTCTCACTCCCTTCTCAGAATCTGCCAGAAAATGAAGGGACTGTGAGGGGAAGTTAGACAGAGAGAAGAGGAGCAGGACGGCCTTTTTTACAATTCTATAATGCGCAACAGCAATGGTTCTCCCCATATCACTGTTATTGTTCCGAATGCTAAGTATTTACTATGTATTTACTGCAAACAAACCCAGTATGTCGTTACCCTTCACCCAGGCTTATTCCTATATGTATCAATGGGCACAAGGGGGTTGAGAAAATCTCTGTAATTGTCACGGGGAAACGAGGGAAGAAGGGAGAGTATAGTAGCATTGAAGGTCAAGATTACCCCCTCACCATTCCCCTGTTGTGATCTGTGAACAGAGTAATTTAGTTATTTCACTTTAAACTTCTTTCATTTCTCGTCGGCCATGTTTGAACCGTATTTAGTATCAATTGTCTCTCTCCTTCGTGACAGAAACAAACCAAACCAATTTTCTCCCTCTTTTTTTTTGAAAAGGCAATCAGTGGAGTGTCCTTGGTTTGATTAGATTCCAGTCTGCCGTTTTCTCGCACTTTCTCACTCTTTTTTTTAGGATGCTTTCTTTCTTTCTTTTTCCTTCTAAGTGAAAGGAGAGCACAGTTAGGTTTAATCTCAGATCATCCTGAGAATACATAGTCAGGAATACACTGCTGTACTGGACAGACAACTTGTGCACTGTAAAAAAATGTAATAATAATATTGAGATTCAGTCAAAATGACTTGTTTTATCTACATTTGCTAATTTGGTTGAGTTGATAAAAAATGTTAAGTAGAGTTGACTTCAACGCACTCAAAATATCAAAACTAAATCAAATTGAGTTAGCAAAAAGCAATGTATTTACTCAACTTCACAACCATGAAGTCAAATCAATTGAAACAACGTAACAGTTGTGTTGACAAAAAATGTCAAGGTACAATGTATCAAATTGTCATAATTTATTAAATTAATTTGAATCTGATAAGAACTACTTGTTTACTCAACTTACAAATTCACAACTGTCAGGATCCGTGTGTGTAGCTGGTGCGTGAGAGTCAGGCGCAGGAGAGCAGAGATAATGATACGAAAGCACTTTACTGTGGCACAGTACAAATTGAACGCAAAATAGCGTTACAAAAACAAATGCCTACAGGGAAAAGTGCGGCAGCACAAAGTACAAAATTACCAGTCTGGCGCAAACCAGCCAGAAACGTGCCACTGACAAATAAACAATCACACACAAACCAGAGGGTTAAATACATGACAAGTAATGAGGGAATGACAACCAGGTGTGTGGGGAAACAAGACAAAACAAATGGAAAATGAAAAGTGGTTCGGTGATGGTTAGAAGACCGGTGACGTCGACCACCGAACACCACCCGAACAAGGAGAGGGACCGACTTCGGTGGAAGTCGTGACAGTACCCCCCCCTTGACGTGCGGCTCCAGCAGCGCGCCGACACTGGCCTCATGGGCCGACCCGGAGGGCGAGGCGCAGGGCAATCCGGACGGAGACGGTGGAACTCCCGCAGCATTGACGGGTCCAAAACATCCACCACCGGAACACGGCATCACTCCGTACCCTCTCCGTACCCCCTCCCACTCCACGAGGTACTGAAGGCCGCTCTTCCGACGCCTCGAATCCAGTATGGAGCGGACTGATTACGCCAGGGCCCCCTCGATGTCCAGAGGGGGCGGAGGGACCTCCTGCACCTCAGACTCCTGGAACGGACCAGCCACCACCGGCCTGAGGAGAGAATACGGTAATCGGGGGGAAGCTGTAACCGGTAACTGACCTCATTCAGTCTCCTCAGGACTTTAAATGGCCCCACGCTTCCAGCAGGGCAGGCGGAGGGGCAGGTTTCGGGTCGAAAGCCAGACCCGTTCCCCGCCTCACTGCGGTGACGGTCTGCGCTGATTTTCTGCCGCAGCACGGCCCGCTGGAGGTGAACATGAGTGGCGTCCCATGTCTCCTCCGCGCACCTGAACCAGTCGTCCACCGCAGGAGCCTCGGTCTGACTCTGATGCCAAGGCTGGAAGGGGGAGAGGTTAGTGGAAGAGTGGCGAAGCGAGTTCTGAGCCATCTCTGCCCAGGGCACGAACGCCGCCCACTCCCCCGGCCGGTCCTGGCAATACGACCTCAGAAACCTACCCACATCCTGGTTCACTCTCTCCACCTGCCCATTACTCTCGGGGTGAAAACCCAAGGAAAGGCTGATCGAGACCCCCAGACGTTCCATGAACACCTTCCTGACCCTCGAAGTGAACTGGGGACCCTGATCAGACACTATATCCTCAGGCACCCCGTAGTGCCGGAAGACATGTGTGAACAAGGCCTCTGCAGTCTGTAGGGCCGTAGGGAGCCTGGGCAGAGGGAGAAGATGGCAGGACTTCGAGAAGCGATCCACAACAACCAGGATCATGGTATTACCCTATGTGGGAGGAAGATCAGTAAGAAAATCCACTGACAGGTGCGACCAAGGCCATTGTGGAACTGTTAAGGGGTTTAGCTTACCTCTGGGCAGATGCCTAGGAACCTTACACTGGGCACACACTGAGCAGGAGGACACATAAACCCTCACGTCCTTAGCCAAAGTGGGCCACCAGTACTTCCCACTTAGACAGCGCACCATCCGACCGATGCCTGGATGACCAGAGGAGGGTGATGTGTGGGCCCAATAGATCAGCCGGTCACGGACAGCAAACGGAACATACAGATGCCCAGCTGAACACTGGAGGGGGAGTGGGCTCTGCACGTAACTCCCGCTCAATGTCCGCGTCCAGCCCCCAAACTACCGGTGCCACCAGGCAGGAGGCTGGGAGTATGGGGGTGGGATCCACGGACCGCTCCTTTGTGTCATACATCCGGGACAGTGCCTGGTCTGTAAGACAGGGTGAAAACAAAACGGGTGAAAAACATGGCCCACCTTGCTTGGCGAGGGTTCAGTCTCCTCGCGGCCCGGATGTAATCCAGATTGCGTTGATCAGTCCAGATGAGAAAAGGGTGTTTAGCCCCCTCAAGCCAACGTCTCCACGCCTTCAAAGCCTTGACGACAGCCAACAGCTCCCGGTCCCCCACGTCATAGTTTCGCTCCGCCGGGCTGAGCCTCTTCGAGAAGAAGGCACAGGGGCGGAGCTTTCGGTGGCGTACCCGAGAGCTGAGAGAGCACGGCTCCTATCCCAGCCTCAGACGCGTCCACTTCCACTATGAACGCCAAAGAGGGATCCGGATGAGCCAGCACGGGAGCCGAGGTAAACAGAGCCCTCAGGTGACCAAAAGCACTGTCCGCCTCAGCCGGCCACTGCAACCGCACCGGTCCCCCCCCCCTTCAGCAGTGAGGTAATGGGAGCCGCTACGTGACCAAAACCCCGGATAAACCTCCGGTAGTAATAGGCAAACGCTAGAAAACGCAGCACCTCCTTTACCGTGGTGGGAGTCGGCCAATTACGCACGGCTGAAATGCGGTCACTATCCATCTCCACCCCTGAGGCGGAAATGCGGTACCCTAGGAAGGAGACGGACTGTTGGAAGAACAGGCATTTCTCCGCCTTGGCATACAGGTCATGCTCCAACAGTCGACCAAGCACCCTGCGCACCAGGGACACGTGCTCGGCGCGTGTAGCGGAGTATATCAGAATGTCATCATTATACACCACTACACCCTGCCCGTGCATATCCCTGAAAATCTTGTCTACAAAGGCCTGGAAGACTGAAGGAGCATTCATCAACCCACACGGCATGACGAGGTACTCATAATGCCCTGAGGTGATACTGAAAACCGTCTTCCACTCGTCTCCCTCCCGGATACGCACCAGATTGTAAGCGCTCCTGAGATCTAATTTGGTGAAGAAGCGCGCCCCGTGCATTGACTCATTCGCACTGGCTATGAGAGGTAGCGGGTAACTGTACCTTACAGTGATCTGGTTGAGACCTCGATAGTCAGTACACGGGCGCAGACCTCCATCCTTCTTCTTCACAAAAAATAAACTCGAGGAGGAGGGTGAAGTGGAGGACCGAATGTACCCCTGACACAGAGATTCGGAGACATATGTTTCCATAGCCGCCTACTCCGCCTGCAACAGGGGATACACGTGACTCCTGGGAAGTGCGGTATCTACCCTTGGGTGGGTGGTCGAAGACTGCCCGAAAGCGGCAAGTGAACTCCTCGAAATTGTCCAACACCGCATCACCCTCACCCCACACGGCGTTGGCCCACTCCAAGGCTTTCCCCGAGAGGCATGAGACGAGGGCGGACACCTTCTCACGGTCTGAAGGAGCCGGGTGGACAGTTGCCAGGTATAGCTCCAGCTGTAGCAGGAACCCTTGGCAGTGTGCAGCCTTCCCCTCGTACTCCCGGGGAAGGGCGAGACAAATCCCACTGGGACTGAAAGAAGGGAGGGGAAGGGGAGACCCGGGTCGGACTGACGGAGACGCACGAGGACCGCTCCGTCTCTCCCAGCGATCCATGGTCTGAAGGACGCAGTCCATGACGGTGCCGAGATGGTGAAGCATCGCCGTGTGCTCCTGGACACGCTCCTCGACCTCTCTATCCGGGGTACCTGCTCCTGCTGACTCCATCGTGGGTGTGTGTGTAATTCTGTCAGGATCTGTGTGTGTAGCTGGTGCGTGAGAGTCAGGCACAGGAAAGCAGACATAGTGACATGAAAGCACTTTACTGTGGCACAGTACAAATTGAACGCAAAATAGCGTTACAAAATCAAATGCCTACAGGGAAAATTGCGGGAGCACAAAGTACAAAATTACCAGTCTGGCGCAAACCAGCCGGAAACGTGCCACTGACAAATAAACAATCACACACACAGACATGGGGGAAACCAGAGGGTTACATACATGACAAGTAATAAGGGAATGACAACCAGGTGTGTGGGGAAACAAGACAAAACTAATGGAAAATGAAAAGTGGATTGGTGATGGCTAGAAGACCGGTGACGTTGACCACAAGTAAAACGTTTCTGTAACCGTTACTGAGAATGCCGTTGTAATTTTCAAAGTAGTTGTTAAAGCGGAATTCGGAAGTTGACAAAACTTTACATTTTAAGGCAGACTGGTAATAAACTTTGGTAAGTTGGAACAACTAATAGTTTGGTTTTTCTGACTGGCAAATACTTGTCCTCTCCACTTAGGAATTTGTCAAAACAACTACAGAAATCAGTTAAAGCACAATGATTTGACTAGAAGTATCAAGATCACTCAACAAGTTATTCAATGCAAATTTGTCAGCTCCACTTATTTTACATTAAATTAAGTTACTCCACACAAAATCCAGATTGGACTTGACATGACATTTAAGGCAGCCTGCTAACAAACTATATTAAGTTGAATCAACAAATAGTTTTGTACAGTGTGTCCTCTCCTCTGTCTCCCTATTGGTTTGTTGATTCTCTCTCCCTCTCTTCTCTAGCCATCACTCTACTACTCCTCTGTACTGATTCCCATCTGTGTTTTGGCTTTTGTTCCAGACAAAGTGCCTATGTCAGCCTCAAGCAAGACAGACAGACAGCCATGTGAAGTGGGGCTGGGAGGAGTTGGCACCAAGGGAGTTGTAAGACAGATCTGGTTACATTAGCTTAATCCGTAGCAGCTCTACCTGTGGTTATGTAGTGGGCTAACAATGTACTGGTTATCTATCTCCCTAGTTACTGCTAGGTCCACTCTCTCTCTCTCTCTCTCTCTCTCTCTCTCTCTCTCTCTCTCTCCCTTACATCCCTACCACACTCTCTCTCTCACTCTCTCTCTCTCCCTTACCTCCCTACCACATCCTCCCATCTCGCAGGTCTTCTCCTCCCCCATCTCTCCATCACAAACACCCTCTTAAGGCTTTCTTCCAGTGTCACTTTGTTTCACATTCTCACTCTCTTGAGTCATGCCTGCATGCAACTCTTACAGCCTTTATGTGAGTGTGTGTGTTTTGCACGCACACACAGAAACGCATGCAAACTCACACACACACAATGTTGAATGAGTGTTGAATCCCCCCCACCCCCCACCCCTATGTGTGTTACATAACCCCTAGTCCTTAAACCCTGGGGATAGGATGACACGATATCCCACCCACACAGCCCCATACAGTAGGTGAGTCAGCCCACACACTGTCCCTCACACACACATAGCCCTCCCACATACCCCTAAAGGACCCCTAACCCCTTATCACAGTCACTGGCCCTCTACAGGAAGAGACAACTGTCACAAGCCCTTACCCATCCTACAGGACAGGCACACACACACACTTAAACTCCCACTCACACTATAGGAGGAACAATAATTCCATTACCCACGCAGTACACACACACGCACGCACACACACACGCACACACAGAGGGTATATAGGGTGGCAGGTGGCCTAGTGGTTAGAGCATTGGACTAGTAACCGAAAGGTTGCAAGATCAAATCCCTGAGCTGACAAGGCAAAAATCTGTCATTCTGCCCCTGAACAAGGCAATTAACGCACTGTTCCTAGGCTGTCATTGAAAATAAGAATTTGTTCGTAACTGACTTGCCTAGTTAAAAACAGGTCACATGTTGTATGCCATCAATAACCTGTGGATTATTTTTCAGAGATTACTGACCAAACAGTTTGTCAGAGTGAAATCATTACATTGTGTAATGCTCTGGTTGTCCTTTTGGCCACAGGCATCATGGTCCAGTCTGATCATGGTCCAGTCTGATCAATGTGCAGTCTGATCATGGTCCAGTCTGATCAGGGTCCAGTCTGATCAGGGTGCAGTCTGATCAGGGTGCAGTCTGATCATGGTCAAGTCTGATCAGGGTGCAGTCTGATCAGGGTGCAGTCTGATCAGGGTACAGTCTGATCAGAGTGCAGTCTGATCATTGTGCAGTCTGATCATTGTGCAGTCTGATCATGGTCCAATCTGATCATGGTCCAGTCTGATCAGGGTGCAGTCTGATTATGGTCCAGTTTTATCATAGTCCAGTCTGATTATGGACCAGTCTGATTATGGTGCAATCTGATCAGGTCCAGTCTGATCATGGTCCAGTCTGATCATTGTGCTGTCTGATCATTGTGCAGTCTGATCATTGTGCAGTCTGATTACTCTGCCCTGCCTCTCTGTCTTACTCAAGGTTAATCTCATTACCTGTCATGAGGTCACAACACAGAACTCGTGAAATTATTCAACACAATTATGAACCCACTCTGATTGACATCGGCGAGAGGAAGGAAGAGACACAGAGAGAAAGGAGGGGAGGGGGATAATATGTGACCGACCGGCTCAAATCATGTAGCAATTTGTGTTTTTTACATTGGATTAAAGTAGAGACTCAGAGCTACAAAATGGTATATCATACATTGCATTAGGAACAATGGGAAAGTAATTCTGCTTTGAAAGTTGATAAACTTGTAACCTCACTTTTGAGAAAAAGGCCTTTTGAATTGTTTTGGTACCTACTGGAGGGCTCTCCTTTGTCTACACCCATTCAGCATTGTTCACGCCCTCTGAAGCCAGCCCCACCCATCTCTTTAAGGATTCACATGTGAGGTCATGTGCTAAACAGTGAGTATAGTGTAGTAAAGATTAAGACTTCATGTGGTAAAAGTAGTAGCCTACAATAAGGAAAAATTCCAGGTAAACAGAAAAAATATATTATAAATATTAGATGATGCTATAACCCCCAGCTACATATTGCCATGGGTCTCTACAGAAGGTGTAAACGGTAGAGCCAAATGATTACTTGCATCGCAGAAATATCAGAAATAGATCAAACATTTTTTTTATTATATAACACTTTTAAATAAAATAATACACAGTATGTACAATAACAATATCAATAACAATATCAGTGATAGATATGCATATATGCATACAATCAGGGGTAAAGTGTCTGAGCAGCAGGATTTTTTTTTTAAATGTCGCAGCAACGTATGGCGTGTGTGTCATTTGAATAGAGGCACTGCAGATAGTGCTGATGACTTGTCCGTCCGAACTACGCGTGAACAAGGGAATCTATATTCGGAGAGCCTGTTTCTGTCCTGCCCTTGACTTTGGTGCAGGGCATATGATGTCCATAGCCTCTTCGTCACAAAACTTCCTGATCTTCTCAAAAACCTACGTTTGTCTAGCTGTGTCAAGTCCAGGTGGTGCTTGTACAGTCAGACCATCTATGGGAGGAAGGATGTCAGCGTTGCGCAGCAGCTGAAACCTGGTCCCGACTGAGTCCGAACTGAGTCCGAACTGAGTCCGAACTGAGTCCGAACGCTCCTTGGCGACAACAACACCAGGCTCCAGAGCATCAAAGCTGGAAAACAGGAAATAACAAAACAAATTGAATAGACATTACAACCTTGCTGAACATCAATTCACTTCCCAAGTTTAGATAAGAAGAATAACATACAATGCAATGAAAATGATATTCAGCTAGAGTGCTGGTACTGCTTGAACTGTGGCAGCGGCCTGAAGTACGGAGTCCGGTGTTGTTGCCAGCCATAGCTTTCCACCAGCACCGTACCATCCTCCAGTCCAACCAGCTGTGGGATGTTGACCTCTGTCACAGTGTTGTCCTTCACAACACCGGCAATCTCAGACAGTGTTCACTCTGGTCGGGGGCAAACTTGGTGTGGCCTGTGGTCAGGAAGTTAAGGTCCAGACTGTTGTGGAGCTTCTGCATGGTCTGCCAGGCACAATACCAGAGCACGAACTTGTTCTTGTTTTGGCCACTGCAGTTATCACAATTCAGGTCCACACGTGTTTCCCCAACTCCGTAGTTGGTGAAGAAATGGTGCATGTAGTTGATGACTGCGTTGCTTCCTTTGCTGGATGACGTGCCTTCATCAATCAACTAGTTGACTTGTTGTGGTATTCCTTCACATCAGACACCAAACAAGCCACACTTGTGAGTAGATGGGACCTGGCTGCATTGGGTCAGAAGGATAGTGCACCTGCAAACAACAAAAGAACATTAAGATAAGTTAAGTTCTTAGGGATCAGTGGGGCGCCCCACCTACGACAACATCCGGTAAAATGCGGAGCGCCAAATTCAAATTACAAAAATAGTAATATTAAACATGAATGAAAATACAAGTGTTGCACACCATTCAAAAGCTTAGAATCTTGGTAATCTCACAGCATTGTCAGATTTCAAAAAGGCTTTACGGCGAAAGCATAGCATTTGATTGTCTGAGGACAGCGCCCCACATACCTCCCTCATTAGCATAATAACATAACCAGCACAGGTGTCACAAAACTCAAAAATAGCGATAAAATAAATCGCTTACCTTTGAAGATCTTCCTCTGATGGCAATCCAAAGGGTCCCAGCTACACAATAAATTGTCCTTTTGTTCGATAAAGTCCCTCTTTATATCCCAAAATCTCCGTTTGGTCGGCGTGTTTTATTCAGTAATCCACTGTTCCACTCCAGTCAACATACATACAAACGAAACTGAAAAAAGATACCTATAAACTTTGTCCAAACAACTCAAACAACGTTTCTAATCAATCCTCAGGTACCCTAATATGTGTATAAATGATAATATTTCAGACAGAAAATAACCTGCTCAATAGAAAATAAAAAGCCAAAGAACGCGCTCTCTGTCACACGCGCCAAACAGTAGAGTCCACTCCAGAGTCCACTGGGAAAAACAGCTCTTACTCGTTGGTTTTTAAAAAAAACAAGCCTGAAACCTTGTCTAAAGACTGTTGACATCTAGTGGAAGCCATAGGAACTGCAATATGGGAGCTAAATCGCTGTGTATTGAATAGCATGTCAAAGGAAAAAGTGTGACATTGCAAAATCCCATTTTCCGGATGGATTTTCCTCTGGTTTTCGCCTGCCAGTTCTGTTATACTCACAGACATTATTTTAACAGTTTTAGAAACTTCAGAGTGTTTTCTATCCAATACTACTAATTATGTGCATATCCTATGGGCCTGAGTAACAGGCATTTTACTTTGGGCACGCCAGACTCTCTTTCAGTAGTTTAGTTGGAATAGGGTCCAGTATGCAACTTGAAGGTTTAGAGGCCATGACTATTTTCATCAATGTGTCAAGAGCGTTGGACTAGCAACCAAAAGGTTGCAAGATCAAATCCCCGAGCTGACAAGGTAAAAATCTGTCGTTCTGCCCCTGAACAAGGCAGTTAACCCACTGTTCCGTCATTGAAAATAAGAATTTGTTCTTAATTAACTGACTTGCCTAGTTAAATAAAGGTGAATTTTTTGAAATAAAGAGATATAGTATTAAAAACCGTGAGTGTCTCCCTGGATCTTAGGTCCTGGCAGTGTTGTGCAGACTCAGGACAACTGAAACTGTAGCTAGACTCTTACCCGTACACATGGATGAATGCTTCACGACAGACTGCAACCCCTTTCAATAAATGAGACGTCCTGTGTCGTTTCCGTTTGTACAGCTTGCTTGGCCCGTTGTTGTGTCAAGTCACTGGTTCACGCTGACCGTGTTCAATGCCATAAGAATCATCTTAAGCTTTAACCCCACCCAAACTCTGACCATTTTACTCGCCCTAGCAGAGGTGGTTAGGCTGTTTTCATGTTATCCAGAGAGTTGGTGACTATAACTGTTCTCCTGGCTTTTCTGCCGACAGTTACTGGCATCGGCCGTATTCAACCGGTGTTGAGCGTTAATCAGTTATTCTGCGCTCTGGCACAGAGATGAGAGTGCTCTGAAACAGTTGTTGTAGTGACGTTCTATTGAAATGGATACTTACATAGTTGAGTCTTTTGTTAAGTTTACTAGGTGGTACATTTAAAAAAAAAGCTGCGTTAGACAGGATTACCTACACAAACTGACCAGCTCAAGTAGATAGAAGCGTGTTATATGGCAGACCAATCCAAACTCATCTCTCTGCATGTCCAGACCACTAATTATCTCAGCCAATCATGGGTAGCGGAAAGGTTGCTGACTTCTTCTGTGGCTTAACAAACAAGACTCGTAATTTAACAATTTTATTCGTATTTACAGATGGCGTACACGTTTGTTACTAAGGCACATGAAAGTTCACATGTTCGAGGAAGCTATTTCTGCCCCCAAAAAATGTAAATAAAAAGTTTACGTTCAAATGGCTCTCCTGTGAAGTAGTGACCCGCGACATACGCCTAGTTTCCTGAAACGGGTCACATATATAAACCTTTCATGCAGGTCCTCCTCCCCTTCTCCTCACCAGAAATATTCACATACAAATTGAGCCCAAAGTTTTGAGGATTTCTACAGGTTTCAGAGAGAGAGAGAGAGAGAGAGAGAGAGAGAGAGAGAGAGAGAGAGAGAGAGAGAGAGAGAGAGAGAGAGAGAGAGAGAGAGAAATTTATGTGCAAAATCAATTGGCAGTACCCATGCAAATTTCCAAAATGTCCCCTCAACCGGGCTTTAAAGTATTCAACATGTAATTTTCCTCTCAGTGGGGAAACACTGAAACCCAAAAATTACCATCTATTATTGTCCAAATCCAGAGGAGGGATCAGAACGGCAGGCGTCTGTTAGCACTCTTGTTTTAATAATTAAATATCATGAAGAGCTGCCCAAATACAGACCGATTGTGTGTGTGTGTGTGTGTGTGTGTAAGTAAATGTTTGGGATATGAGTCTGGCTTCAGTTGGTCTAAATGAGTGATGAGTAGTCAAGTTGGCATCTAACTGAATGAAGAACAGAATTACTACAGGGACGATGAAGGCAGGTAGCCTAGTGGTTAGAGCTTTGGAGGGTTGCAAGTTAGAATCCCCGAGCTGACAAGGAAAAAAATCTGTCGTTCTGCCCCTGAACAAGGCAGTTAACCCACTGTTCCCCGGGCGCCGAAGACGTGGATGTCGATTAAGGCAGCCCCCCGCACCTCTCTGATTCAGAGGGGTTGGGTTAAATGCGGAAGACACATTTCGGTTGAAGGCATTTGGTTGTACAACTGACTAATAATGGTGACTTTGATGAAGGGATGGGCCTAAAAGAACAAGAGAAGCTAACGATACACATTCATACAGAGATGTAACTGGAGAGAAAGACATATATAATGTATGTATACTGTAATTATTTAATTATGTTCCAAAGTGCTGTACAGTATATGTATGAATGCACACACACACACAAACACACACGCACTCACACAGAGGGCATATATACACACTCACACACATGCACACTCACACACATACACACTCACACACATACACACTCAAACACATACACACTCACACACATACACACTAGGCTGGACACATTACATTTTCAACCACGCTTTTTTCTGATAACAACTAGTTCATTGCCTCTGCCTTGGAGCCCAGTTTCATAATATTATGTCCCAGCTTCCTGCCGTCGTTTTGAAGTAATCACATAAAAACAAGCCTTATTTTAGGTCATTTTTTACCCTGCCAGCTCCTATTAGTTGTATTGAGCACCGTGGCACCAACTGGCCTTCCGAACGTTCTATTCCCAGATTGTTCTACGTCACAATGCCTGCTTTGCTATTGTTGGCAATGAGACCTGCTCACGTTGTTTATAGTTCAAATGTAAACAACAACAATGGTTGTCCCATTGTTTCCTATAAGGGAAATATAGACATGTCTGTCTATTTCGCCAAATATCTCGCAATGCATATATTTAGATTTTTTCAAATCGGACGCCATTTTAATCATGAGAATCTCCTCTTTCTAATTATGTAAGTCTGGGCAGTGAGCTCGGTTGTCATCAAATGCCAGCCACAAAATATTTTTTGCCCTTGGAACACTGAGCTCCCCCCATTGTTTTCCTATGGAGAGGCATGCCGGTCTATTTCGCCAAATATCTCACAATGTGTATATTTAACTTTTTTCAAGTCTGGCACCATTTTAGTCATGATAATCTCCTCTTTGTAATTATGTAAGTCTGGGCAGCGAGCTCGTTTGTCATCGATCACTAGACCAGAAATAGTCAGAAGTTTTAATTTTTTCCCTACTTTCTCATTACGCAGACATAAGCACAGTTGACACCATTGAGGTGCGGATGTTTATTTCCTACACAAGTCGTTTTTTCCAGTTTCGTCCGACGAACAGACTGTAGTGGTAAAATAAAAAGGGCTACATTTTTTGTGCAATTTAGTCGAAATGGAATTCTAAGCATCACTCCTGTCGAAACACACATACATACACACTCACACACATACACACTCACACACTCATACACGGGCACAAATACACACTCACAAACACTCACACACACTCACACATGGGCACACATACACACTCACTCACACACACTCACACGCACACTCACACACGGGCACATATACACACTCACTCACACTCACTCACACACACGCACACACACTCACACAGGGGCACACATACACACACTCACACACGGGCACACACACTCACACACGGGCACGCATACACACTCACACACGGGCACACGTACACACACACAGGCACAAAGACTATTACCTTCTTCCACTGTGGTGTTTCAACCAATAGATATGGGAGTTTCTTCCACAAATGGGTTTTCAGTCACCTTAAGGGCTGTGGATAGATGAATGATTCATGTCCTGTCAGCCTGTGTTAGAGCTACACACTGCCCAGTCTAGTTGGAGAGCAGCCCAGTCTAGTTGGAGAGCAGCCCAGTCGTTGGAGAGCAGCCCAGTCTAGTTGGAGAGCAGCCCAGTCGTTGGAGAGCAGCCCAGTCTAGTTGGAGAGCAGCCCAGTCTAGTTGGAGAGCAGCCCAGTCTAGTTGGAGAGCAGCCCAGTCTAGTTGGAGAGCAGCCCAGTCTACTTGAAGAGCAGCCCAGTCTAGTTGGAGAGCAGCCCAGTCTAGTTGGAGAGCAGCCCAGTCTAGTTGGAGAGCAGCCCAGTCTAGTTGGAGAGCAGCCCAGTCGTTGGAGAGCAGCCCAGTCTAGTTGGAGAGCAGCCCAGTCTAGTTGGAGAGCAGCCCAGTCTAGTTGGAGAGCAGCCCAGTCTAGTTGGAGAGCAGCCCAGTCTACTTGAAGAGCAGCCCAGTCTAGTTGGAGAGCAGCCCAGTCTAGTTGGAGAGCAGCCCAGTCTAGTTGGAGAGCAGCCCAGTCTAGTTGGAGAGCAGCCCAGAGAGAGGTGGACAGAGGGGAAAGGAGAGGAGGCCAGAGACAGAGAGAGAGAGACCATATTAGGACCATATAGGAGACACATTTTCCCCTCTGATTACACAGATGCACAAAGAAATTGAAAATAAACCCCATTTTGATAAACTCCCATATCTATTGGTTGAAATACCAGTTTGCCATCACAGCAGCAAGATTTGTGACCTGTTGCCACAAGAAAATGACAACCAGTGAAGAACAAACACCACTGTAAATACAACCTATATTTATGTTTATTTATTTTCCCTTTTGTACTTCAACTATTTGCACATAATATGACATTTGTAAAGTCTTTATTATTTTTGAACTTCTGTGAGTGTAATGTTAACTGTTCATTTGTATTGTTTATTTCACTTTTGTTTATTATCTAGTTCACTTGCTTTGGCAATGTAAACATACATATGATTCCCATGCCAATAAAGGCCTTAAATTGAAGATTTTAATTGAGAGAGAGCGAGAGAGAGCGAGAGAGAGATAGAGAGCGAGAGAGAGACTGAGACAGAGAGAGAGACAGAGAGACAGAGAGAGAGAGAGAGAGAGAGAGAGAGAGAGAGAGAGAGAGAGAGAGAGAGAGAGAGAGAGAAGCTGTGATCTATGTCTCCTCAGCTCTCTTCACTTCCTCTTCACATGTCACCCAAACTGGTTCTCATGGCAACGGCAGGATGAGTTTCCTGGTGTGTGACAGGTTTTGTCGAGTGTGACAGATTTGTCATGCCATGTGTGACTAAACCACTATCACTGCTCCGGCCAATCAATACACACACACATTCACACGCAAGTGAAAGTTAGGAATTACACTGAGCTCAAAGCCAGTTCGAATCCAACAGACAAATCCTTACAATTACAAGTGTATCTTTGGGGAAACTGAACTCATTTCTGACCACAGATTGTTGGAGCTGTCATTCCTGGAAACCACAGATTGTTGGAGCTGTAATTCATGGAAATTGGAGCAGGTTATAAATTAATAACCGCAGCATATGTCTCATGTCAAATCCAATGGGTTTCATAGAAATGTTAGTGACAAGTGATGTATGTTCTTTACATAAAAACACACACACATACAGTACAGTCTACAGAATACACACAATACACACACACACACACACACAAAAGTCACATGCACACACTGATATCTACGCTGGGACCAAAGCCTTCAGCTGACTGGTGTGGTTCAGTTAGGTGATCATCATAAACCACACAGTTGAGTTTCCTGGGAAGAATCACTGATGTGAACCTGTTTACTGCTGGAAAATAACAGAGTTACACAGCCCATAAATGTGTTCCCTTACTGCCCACTGCGGTAAAAATGTGGCCATATAGAAGTATGAAAAGATATAGTGTGAGATAGCTGTTGATCAATTTGACATTAAATACACAGTCCTGCTTGTCTCTGTGGGCAGCTTTATGAATGTGTGAAACTAATGGTTGTTGGGTGTTTTACAAGGCTGATACAAACCATATAGTTTATAAATGTTCCATAAAACTGTAATGATTCATGTTAGGGCATTCCCAGTCCTAGTAGTAGTAATGCCTTAAGCCAGTGGTCAAGATCACTTTCGGAATCAAAATGCAAGCCGAGTTCTACCGCATAATTTTTTTTTTAAACATGAGTTAAAAAACGTAATCCTATACAACATTAGCCAATTAAAACAGTTATGTTTCAATGAGGTTTGTGCAGTAGGTCCAATACATTATCACTGCATATTGGCTATGCTTGAATTGCCCTGCCAATGTTGTTCTTCTCAGATCCTTTTGAAATGATTTACAAAAAGAAATTGGTATATGATCACACTGGTAATAGATCAGTCTTAGAATGGCGCCGGAGAAGAATGCAGACGTTTTACATGTCCCCAACCAATCATGTTTTTTGTTTGTTTATTTAAGTTGTTTGTAACTTATTTTTTTATTTATTTTGTACATAATGTTGCCGCTACCGTCTCTTATGACCGAAAATAACTTCTGGACATCAGGACTGGGATTACTCACCACGGACTGACAGAATCCTTTTTTCCATTAACGAGTCTGACGAGCCCGACGCGAACGATATTCTGCTTTCTCGGGAACAGGCTCAGATCCCCGTGATTAGCGTGAAGACAAGGCAGAGAAAAAGGGAGAATTATTCTTTGGAGAATAAAATAGATGACCTACGCGCAAGATTAAACTACCAACGGGACATTCAAAACTGTAATATCTTATGCTACACGGAGTCGTGGCTGAACGACGACACTGTCAACATACAGCTGGCTGGTTATACGCTGTACCGGCAGGATAGAACAGCTATTGCTCACCTGAGGTAGAGAATCTCAGCTGTAGACCAAACTATCTACCTAGAGAGTTTTCATCTGTATTTTTTGTAGCTGTTTACATACCACCACAGTGAGAGGCTGGCACTAAGACAGCATTGAATGAGCTGTATTCTGCCATAAGCAAACAAGAAAACGCTCACCCAGAGATCGATAAAAAAAAAAAGTGGTCAGATGAAGCAGATGCTAAGCTACAGGACTGTTTTGCTAGCACAGACTGGAATATGTTCCGGGACTTCTCCGATGGCATTGAGGAGTATACCATATCAGTCATTGGCTTCATCAATAAGTGCATCAATGACGTCGTCCACACAGGGACCGTACGTACACACCCCAACCAGAAGCCAAAGGATTACAGGCAACATCCGCACTGAGCTAAAAGCAAGAGCTGCCGCTTCAAGGAGCGGGACTCTAACCCGGAAGCTTATAAGAAATCCTGCTATGCCTTCCTGTCTCGTCCTGGCCATAGAGAGCTCTCTGGGTTCTCTATGGGGTTTTGGGCCAGGACGTGGCCAGGGTTGTTTAGGTGTGTCTATGTTTGGTTTTGAGTTGGTTCCCAATTAGAGACAGCTGTTTGTCGTTGCCTCTAATTGGGAATCCTGTATAGTTTGTTTTCTCCCCACCTGTGGTTGTGGGTTATTATTTGAATGTGTTTCTGAATGTGCTTGTGCGCTACACATTGACATTACGATCTGGTGTTTGTTTGTTGTTTTTTGATGGTTTCACTTTTGATAAAAATTATGTGGAACCCTACACTCGCTGCACCTTGGTCCACCTCTCCTTCCTTGGATCGTGACACCTCCAACGAAGCATCAAACTGGCAAAGCGTAAATACAGGACTAAGATCGAATTGTACTATACCGGCTCTGACGCTGGGCGGATGTGGCAGGGCTTCCAAAACATTACAGACTACAAAGGGAAGCACAGCCAAGAGCTGCCCAGTGACACGAGCCTACCAGACGAGCTAAACTACTTCTATGCTCGCTTTGAGGAAAATAACACTGAAACATGCATGAGAGCACCAGCTGTTCCGGAAGACTGTGTGATCATGCTCTCCGCAGCCGATGTGAGTAAGACATTTAAACAGGTATGCATTCATAAGGCCGCAGGGCCAGATGGATTACCAGGATATGTATTGCGAGTATGCTCTGACCAACTGGCAAGTGTCTTCGCTGACATTTTCAACCTCACCCTGTCCGAGTCTGTAAAACCAACATGTTTTAAGCAGACCACCATAGTCCCTGTACCCAAGAACACTAAGGCAACCTGCCTAATGACTACCGACCCGTAGCACTCACGTCTGTAGCGATCAAGTGCTTGGAAAGGCTGGTCATTTTTCACATCAACACCATTATCCCAGAAACCCTAGAACCACTCCAATTTGCATCCTGCCCCAACAGATCCACAGATGATGCAATCTCTATTGCAGTCCAGACTGCCCTTTCCCATCTGGACAAAAGCAACACATATGTGAGAATGCTATTCATTGACTACAGCTCAGCGTTCAACACCACAGTACCCTCAAAGCTCATCAATAAGTTAAGAACCCTGGGACTAAACACCTCCCTCTACAACTAGATCCTGGACTTCCTGAAGGGCCGCCCCCAGGTGGTAAGGGTAGGTAACAACACATCCGCAATGCTGATCCTCAACACAGGGGCCCCTCAGGGGTGCATGCTCAGTCCTCTCCTGTACTCCCTGTTTACTCATGACTGCACGGCCAGGCACGATTCCAACACCATTATTAAGTGTGCCGATGACACAACAGTGGTAGGCCTGATCACCAACAACGACAAGACAGCCTATTGGGAGGAGGTCAGAGACCTGGCCATGTGGGGCCAGGACAACAACCTCTCCCTCAACGTGATCAAGACAAAGGAGATGATTGTGGATACAGGAAAAAGAGGACCAAGCACGCCCCCATTCTCATCGACGGGGCTGCAGTGGAGCAGGTTGTCCACATCACCAACAAACTAACATGGTCCAAGCACACCAAGACAGTCGTGAAGAGGGCACGACAAAACCTATTCCCCCTCAGGAGACTGAAAAGATTTGGCATGGGTCCTCAGATCCTCAAAAGGTTATACAGCTGCACCAACGAGAGCATCCTGACTTGTTGCATCACTGCCTGGTATTGCAACTGCTCGGCCTCCGACCGCAAGGCACTACAGAGCGTAGTGTGTACGGTCCAGTACATCACTGGGGCCAAGCTTCCTGCCATCCAGAACCTCTATACCAGGCGGTCAGAGGAAGACCCTAAAAATTGTCTAAGACTCCAGCTAGCCTAGTCATCGAATGTACTCTCTGCTACCACACGGCAAGCACTACCGGAGTGCCAAGTCTAGGTCCAAGACGCTTCTAAACAGCTTCTACCCCCAAGACATAAGACTCCTGAACACATAATCAAATGGCTACCCAGACTACTTGCATTGCCCCCCACCTTCTTTTTACACCGCTGCTACTCTCCGTTGTTATCATCTATGCATAGTCACTTTAATAACTCTACATACACGTACATATTAGCTAAAGTATCTGGAGCCCCCGCACATTGACTCTGTATCGGTACCCCCCGGTATATAGTCTCGCTATTGTTATTTTACTGCTGCTCTTTAATTACTTATTAGTTTATTTCTTATTCTTATCCGTATTTTTTTTAACTGCATTGTTGGTTAAGGGCTTGTAAGTAAGCATTTCACTGTAAGGTCTACACCTGTTGTGTTCGGCGCATGTGACTAATACAATTTGATTTGATTTTTTTATTACCTGTGAGCATAATAATTTGATTTTTTTTTTTCTCACTGGACTGATCTTTAGTCTGAGGGGAAGGAGCATCACTGAGGCTACCTCTTGCCTGACTCACCGCCCCTCTGCTCTCCCTCCCTCTGCTGGGAAAAGGGGACAATCTTCCAGCAGATGGAGAAACAAGTCGCACTGCATTATTTCGGCCTCATGAACCAATTAATGTTGTTACTCTTCTGACCATAGAACGTGAAATAATCCTCGATATGAAAAAGACACGTCGCTAATAATAACAACGCAAGCTATCGAAACACTTTGCTGTACTCATTCATTGCAGCTGCAGTGGAAGTAGGGAGAACGAGCATTTTATGGCTTATGTGTTGACAATGTTGTGTTGACAATGCTGAATAACAACTTAATCATGAACTTACTCATAAAAACAGCAGCTCTTTGCTGTATTCATTGAGTCTCTCTCTAGTGATGGTTTTAAAAGTTTTGTAATCTCACAGTATCAACTTTACTGTGAACTTCAACTTTTAGGCTTCGTTTTTTAGAAAACTGTGCAGACACAGTGATCTGAGCTATCTAATTGGCCAGCGGTACAGTAGGCCTATAGGTTTACCTGATCTGCTCTCTGGGCCTGCTGGGTAGGCTGAGTTCTACCTTCAGACACATGAAATGGTTCAAAATGAAAACACTTTACCTTCCCGGCGCTAGGGCTGCCGAATCAAGTGCACCTACCGCCAACAGTGAGAAAAAAATAGAAAAAAAAGAACGCCAGGTTTTATTGTTCTTGTTTTTTATATAAATGTTGGGTGATCGACTACGAATGCCTTGAAAATCGACCAGTTGATTGCGATCGACAGGTTGGTGATCACTGCCTTGAGATGTGTCCTACTGTCTGAGCAAAAGTGTTTGAGTGTGTCTGTGTGTGTGTGTGTGTCTGTGTGTGTGTGTGTGTGTGTGTGTGTGTGTGTGTGTGTGCTCCAGATCCAAGGTGAAATTTGAAGTTTGTGCAGGTTCCCAGGAGACACTGTCAAAACTGGCCAATAGGGGGCAAGAAAAAGGAAAAAGAAGTGCCCTGCAATTGTCATTCCGAAGCAGACAGGGAGAACCCCATGCTTTCACTATACTCTGTATCCGTCATTTACTCTAGTGTTTCCTTTATTTTGGCGAGGTATTGCTCGAGAGGTATCGCTCGAGTCACAACAAAAATGTAATATAACTGTCAGCATCCTGCCCCCTGTTTGTCTCCGGGCCTCTAGAGGTCACCTGTGTTTCCCTCTGCCTTAGCTCTTCCTCGTGTGTCCTTATTAGTGTTATCCAGTTCACCTGTGCCTTGTTTCCCCTAGAGTATTTTAGCTGTGTTTTTTCCCCTTGTTCCTCACTTGGTTTTTGAGTCTTGGCTATGTGTCTCCTGCTGTGTCCCATCGTCTTTCCTAGTGATCTAAACTATCCCAAGTAAGCTTTCTAAGTTATTTTTATTTTGTTTTTCTCCCCTCGTGGAGTTATTTTATTTTTCCTCCTGTTTTGTTTACTTTGTCCCCGTTAGTATTCCTCTTTCTGAGAAGAACTTTTGTTGGACTATCTTTTGACCTGCAAAGAAACCTCTCCTTAAATTAAATCTACTTTGCCTGGAGTATTGCCTTGAGTGTTTCATTTGGGTCCAACACTACCTCCTCTGTGGCTAAGGGTAGAACACCCAACTCTCCACTTCTGAGACCCGAGTTCGAGCCCAGCCTGTGACAGAAAAACCAAGTCACTCATGGACTCAGAAACACTCAGTTCCAAGGACCTGTTGGCGGTGATGGCTCAACATGAGGCATCTTTCCAGCGCCATGAAGCCGTTCTCAGCCGACAAGAAGAGCTGATGGCCAGTCATTCTCAACTCCTGGCTGATATGATGAGTTCCATCCGCCAGCTCTTTGAACACCTCCCTGGTCCTTCCCCTTCCTCCGGGTCACCCCCCAGTGGTGACAGGCCTTCTCCAGTGGCGGAGCCCCGACTACCACCTCCCAAGCCCTTTTCTGGAGATCCAAGTTCTTGCCAGGGTTTCCTCACCCAATGCTCCCTCACCTTTGAGCTCCAACCCTCAAGTTTTCCCACAGACCGTTCCAAGATTGCTTACATCATTACCCTTCTTTCAGACAAGGCGCTCTCCTGGGCCTCTGCGGTGTGGCAATCCCAGGAGGCCTGTTGTGACTCCTACGCTGCATTCGTAGAAGAGTTCAAGCGGGTGTTCGATCATCCTGTTAGTGGTCGGGAAGCTTCCAAGCGCTTACTGTCTCTCCGTCAGGGTTCCCAAAGCACGGCAGATTTTGCCATTGAATTTCGGACCATAGCAGCAAGGAGCGGATGGAATGATGAAGCGCTGAGGGTCTGTTTTCAGGGGGGGTTGTCCGAGCCCCTTCAAGATGAGTTAGCCACCCGAGAACCAGCTGGGGATCTCGAGTCCCTCATAGCATTGGCCATCCGCCTGGACAATCGTCTGAGAGAGCGGAGAACGGCTCGCCGCCAGGTGTCTCAGTCCCAAGTTCCTCCTGAACAGCTCCAGGATTCCCCGGAGGACATGCAGTTAGGCCGTTCCAGGCTTTCTCCCAACGAAAGGGAACGTCGCATGAGGGAGCGTCGGTGCCTCTACTGCGGGGATGCCGGCCACTTCCGCTCCACTTGCCCCGAGCTGGAACGCCTGTCCCGCCCAGCTACAGGAGGGCTGTGATGGGGAAAATTAAAGCTCCTCCTACTAACGCTGTCCTAGCTATTCCAGCCACTCTGTCCTGGGGGGGCCACCAGCATCGGGTCCAGGCTATGATCGATTCCGGCGCCGCAGGTGATTTCCTGGATTTAACCTTGGCTAAGGAACTTAAGATCCCTACCCAACTACTCCCTCAACCCCAGGCAGTTACAGCCTTAGATGGCAGACCTCTGGAACCAGGAGAAGTTACAGAGGCGACTCAGTCCCTGCGACTTACCATCTTTCAACACCAGCAGGAGGAGACCTTCTATCTCATTGACTCCCCCGAGTATCCTATTATCCTGGGTCACCCTTGGCTGTGCAGACATAATCCCCAGATTGACTGGCCCACTGGCACCATTCTAAGCTGGGGTCCCACTTGCCAACTCACCTGCATGCTTTAGAGTCCCTCAGCCCTTAGTACCCAGTCTCAAGAGTCTGTTGACGTCTCCCGAGTCCCCAGTGTTTACCATCGATTCAAGGCAGTGTTCAGCAAGTCCCGGGCTACTTCCTTACCGCCTCACCGCACGTATGACTGTGCCATTGATCTACTCCCTGGTTCCTGCCCTCCTAGAGGTCGGATCTTTCCTTATCCTCCCCGAAGCGCTCAGCTATGGACACCTACATTAAGGAGTCCTTGGCAGCCGGCATAATCTGTGCCTCTACTTCCCGGCTGGGGCGGGCTTCTTTTGTTGAAAAGAAGGACGGGGTCTTAGGCCTTGTATTGATTACCGGGGACTCAACAAGATCACGGTTCGAATCGATACCCCTTCCTCTCATGGCCACTGCTTTTGAGCTGCTTCAAGGGGCTTCCATTTTTACTAAGCTGGATCTCCGCAATGCTTACCATCTCGTGCGGATCCGGCCAGGAGACGAATGGAAGACGGCCTTCAACACACCCACGGGGCACTATGAATATCGGGTGATGCCGTTCGGGCTCACCAATGCCCCCGCAGTATTCCAAGCCCTGATTAATGATGTTCTCCGGGATATGCTTAATCGGTTCGTCTTCGTGTACCTGGACGATATCCTCATCTTCTCGAGGTCACTGAAGGAGCATGAGGGGCATGTTAGCAGGGTTCTCCAGAGGCTCCTTGACAATCACCTCTACGTTAAACCTGAGAAGTGTGAATTTCATGTTTCCCAGACTCAGTTTCTCGGGTTTATTGTCACTCCCGGCCACCTAGAGATGGATCCCAAGAAGGTCAAAGCGGTCCACAACTGGCCCACACCTGCCACGGTCAAGGAGGTTCAACGGTTCATTGGCTTTTCTAACTTCTATCGGAAGTTCATTAAGAATTTCAGCTCTGTAGTAGCCCCCTTGACGACGCTTACCAAGGGAGGAGGGACCAAGGTTCACTGGGGTCCGGAAGCAGCAGGGGCCTTCGAGGATCTCAAGCACCGCTTCACTTCTGCTCCGATCCTGGTGATCCCTGACCCAGAAAGACCTTTCGTGGTGGAGGTGGATGCCTCAGAGGTGGGGTGGGAGCCGTCCTGTCACAGAGGAGTGAGGATGGAAGATTACACCCGTGTGCCTTCATGTCTCGCCGCCTGTCCGAGGCCGAGCGCAACTACCACGTGGGGGATCGAGAGTTGCTCGCGGTTAAACTGGCCTTGGAAGAGTGGCGCCATTGGCTTGAGGGGGCTCAGCATCCTTTCCAGGTTCTCACAGACCACAAGAACCTGGAATATCTCCAACAGGCAAAGCGGATGAACCCTCGGCAAGCACGATGGTCCCTCTTTTTTAATCGATTCCAGTTTCTCCTGTCTTACAGACCTGGCACCAAGAATGTCAAGCCGGATGCCCTGTCTCGAGCCTATTCTCCGAAACACAAGAGAAGCCCTTGGCACCGATTATTCCGAGGTCCAGGATCGCCGCACCTCTTCAGTGGGAACTAGAAAGAGGGGTACGAGAGGCCCTTGTCCATGAGCCCGATCCAGGCGGTGGTCCCGCCGACGCCTGCACTGCCTCTCTCTGTTCGGGCCCGCGTCTTGCAGTGGGGTCATGAGTCGCCCTTGACCTGCCATCCAGGTAGTGCTCGCACACTGGAATTCCTCCAGCGGCGGTTTTGGTGGCCGTCCATCAAGAAGGACGTGCAGGTCTATGTTGAGGCCTGCCCTGTGTGCAACCAGGGAAAGTCTACACGTCAGCGACCCCAGGGACTTCTCCATCCCTTACCTGTTCCTCGCAGGCCATGGTCACACCTTTCTCTGGACTTTGTAACGGGACTTCCTCCATCCCAGGGCAACACAGTCATCCTAGTGGTTGTAGACCGGTTCTCTAAGGCTGCCCGGTTTATTCCCCTGCCCAAGCTGCCTTCGGCCAAGGAGACTGCTGAGCTCCTCATGGACCATGTCTTCCGGATATTTGGAATTCCCCTGGACGTTGTCTCCGACCGAGGTCCCCAATTCTCGTCCCGGTTTTGGGGGGCCTTCTGCAGGCTTATTGGGGCCTCAGCCAGCCTATCGTCTGGGTTCCATCCAGAGTCCAATGGCCAAACGGAACGGATTAATCAGGATCTGGAGACCACCCTGCGGTGTATGGCGGCCAATAATCCTACGTCTTGGGCCACCTATATCATTTGGGCTGAATATGCCCACAACACCCTCCAGTCCTCAGCCACCGGATTGTCCCCTTTCGAATGCCAGTTCGGATACACCCCTCCATTATTTCCAGAGGAAGAGGCGCAAGTTGGTGTTCCCTCGGCCCAGCGCTTTGTCCAACGCTGTAGGCGGACCTGGAAGAAGGCCAGGCGTACCCTCCTTCGGACCTCCCAGAGATACCAAAGTCAGGCTAACCGCCGCCGGATGGCCCCTAGTTTCCGAGCTGGTCAGAGAGTTTGGTTGGCCACTAAGAACCTGCCCCTCCGGGTTGAATCCAAGAAGCTTTCCCAGAAATACATCGGCCCTTTTCGCATAGCAAGGAAAGTTAACCCGGTTTCTTACCGGTTGGTTCTCCCTCGCTCCCTTAGAATTAACCCCACTTTCCATGTTTCTTTACTAAAACCTGTCTTGTCTTCTCCCTTTGCCCCCCCACGCAGACCCCCTCCACCTCCCAGGATCATTGACGGCCAGCCAGCCTACACAGTGCGCCGGATACTGGACTCTCGGAGGGTCCAGAACTCTCTGCAGTATCTGGTGGACTGGGAGGGCTACGGGCCAGAGGAGCGCTCCTGGGTTCCAGCCAAGGACATCCTGGACCCAGGTTTGATCCGAGAGTTTCGCACCCTGAGGCCAGGGTGTTCTGGAAGGAACGTCAGGAGTCGTTCCTAGAGGAGGGGGTCCTGTCAGCATCCTGCCCCTGTTTGTCTCCGGGCCTCTAGAGGTCACCTGTGTTTCCCTCTGCCTTAGCTCTTCCTCGTGTGTCCTTATTAGTGTTATCCAGTTCACCTGTGCCTTGTTTCCCCTAGAGTATTTTAGCTGTGTTTTTTCCCCTTGTTCCTCACTTGGTTTTTGAGTCTTGGCTATGTGTCTCCTGCTGTGTCCCATCGTCTTTCCTAGTGATCTAAACTATCCCAAGTAAGCTTTCTAAGTTATTTTTATTTTGTTTTTCTCCCCTCGTGGAGTTATTTTATTTTTCCTCCTGTTTTGTTTACTTTGTCCCCGTTAGTATTCCTCTTTCTGAGAAGAACTTTTGTTGGACTATCTTTTGACCTGCAAAGAAACCTCTCCTTAAATTAAATCTACTTTGCCTGGAGTATTGCCTTGAGTGTTTCATTTAGGTCCAACACTACCTCCTCTGTGGCTAAGGGGTAGAACACCCAACTCTCCACTTCTGAGACCCGAGTTCGAGCCCAGCCTGTGACAATAACATTGCAGATAAAGTTTGGAACGATACAATTTCTTGGGTATAACATCTAAATACCTGCCTCACTATACTGAGAGCTTTTCTAAAAGGACGTATTTGGGTATTTTTGAAGCCTTTGTTCATACTACGCGACGAGGATGAGGAAGTGATTTGCTGTTTGGGGTAAGTTTCTCTAAAACGTGAAATCCCAAAAAGGTGTCTGGACCCTTCTATAACATACCATTTACATTAAAATAATATGTCTGGACCCTTCTATAACATACCATTTACATTAAAATAAAAAATATATTTTTTCGGTGACAATACACAGCTAGAGATCCAGGTGTCATTTAGTTAGATATCAAGAACTTGAATGACTATTATCCAATTAGCAAATTATCTCTTGCTTTCGCAAATTCACTCTGGCTACCTACTCTGATTTCAGAGCACTCTCGTCTGAGTGTGCCAGAGTACAGAGTAACTGATGAATTCACGTGGTAAATGCATGGTTGTTTGATCAATAGGACTGTAAAGTTTCCAAATGTAAGAGGACTCCCGTGGTCTTTACGTATTGACAGAAATCCATTTATGTGTATGTTTTGGCGAATGTGTTCTAAAGATCTAAAGTCAAACTGTTACAATTGCTTGTAAACAAACAGTCCAGTTTAAAGTGAATGATGGCAGGCCCTACTGCCTGTAAACACACAGTCCAGTTCGAAGTGAATGATGGCAGGCCCTACTGCCTGTAAACACACAGTCCAGTTTAAAGTGAATGATGGCAGGCCCTACTGCCTGTAAACACACAGTCCAGTTCAAAGTGAATGACGGCAGGCCCTACTGCTTGTAAACACACAGTCCAGTTCAAAGTGAATGACGGCAGGCCCTACTGCCTGTAAACACACAGTCCAGTTCGAAGTGAATGACGGCAGGCCCTACTGCCTGTAAACACACAGTCCAGTTCAAAGTGAATGACGGCAGGCCCTACTGCCTGTAAACACACAGTCCAGTTCGAAGTGAATGATGGCAGGCCCTACTGCCTGTAAACACACAGTCCAGTTCAAAGTGAATGATGGCAGGCCTGTGTGGCAAATGGCTTGTTTGTAGAAAGTCCTTCTGTTGCTCTGATTGGCTATTGCGCACCGGTCTGTGTAGACTCCGGTCTTGGACGAGACAGATTTTTTTTTTTTTTTTGGTTTTATTTACTGCAGTGTGTATTAACTGCACGTCCGCTTTCCCGCTCTGTATTGCTATAGAATTTTCACAAATACCTTAGTGCACGTAATTCACACACATTCTAAGAATGTATTAAAACGTGAAAATGACCATATCTAAGTGAACGCTTTTAAAAAGTGTCCTATTCTTCCTGGGGGTATATATGAACAGATTATAATTGTCACGTCCAGGCCTGAGAGACAGGCTGGAGTGTTTTTGTTTTGTTTGTTTTGCCCAGTTATGTGAGTTACGTTGTTTAATAAAAGCATGTATACTGGATGCCTCGCTGCGCCTTGGTCTGCCCTTACTGAAGATCGTGACAGAATAACCCACCAAATAAAGACCAAGCAGCGAGAGACCCGGGAGTACTGGACCTGGGAGGAGGAATTATTTAGGGACGGACCCTGGGCCCAGCCTGGAGAGTATCGTCGGCCTAGAGAGGAGCTGGAAGCAGCGGCGGCGGAGCGGCGCAGGTGTGAGAAGCTATACGGAGCATGGGATCCAGAGAGAGGGGAGTTTATTAGACCTCGCCTGGCACGGAAGCCCGAAAGGCAGCCCCAAAAAACTTTTTTGGGGGGCACACGAGGAGGTTGGCCGGTTCAGGAGGGACTTCTGAGCCAACTCCTCGTGCTCTTTGGAGGGAGCGTTGGAGGGTGCATCATACTGAGCAGACACCATGCTATGCTGTTGTGCGCACGGTATCTCCAATGCGCATGCATAGGCCGGTGCGCGAAATTCCAGCGCCACTCATCTGTCGGGCTAGGGTGAGTGTGCAGCCTGGAGGAGTGGTGCAGGCTCTGCGCGCCAGGTCTCCAGTGCGCCTGTTCGGACCGAAATATCCTGCGCCGGCTCTGTGTGCGGTGTCTCCTGTCCACGCGCACAGCCCGGTGCACGACATTCCAGCTCCCCTCATCGGTGAAGCCAGGATGAGTGAACAACCTGGGAGAAGGGGGTCTGCTATACGCATCAGGTCTCCTGTGCGTGTTGTGGATCCAGTACATCCTGTCCCTGTTCCACGCTCCAGGATCCCTGTTCGTGTAGAGAGTCCAGCACGTCCTGTTCCGGCTCCGCGCACCAGGCCCCCTGTGCGCTTAGAGAGTCCAGTACGTCCTGTTCCGGCTCCGCGCACCAGGCCCCCTGTGCGCTTAGAGAGTCCAGCACGTCCTGTCCCTGCTCCACGCTCCAGGATCCATGTGCCCGTCGTGAGCCCAGTACGGCCGGTTCCTGCTCCCCGCACCAGAGTGCGCGTTATGAGCCCAGTACGGACGGTTCCTGCTCCCCGCACCAGAGTGCGCGTTATGAGTCCTGTACGGCCGGTACCTGCTCCCCGCACCAGAGTGCGCTATTTGAGCCCAGTACGGCCAGTTCCTGCTCCCCGCACCAGAGGGCCAGTGTGCTTCCCCTGTCCAGGTCCGCCAGTGTGGGTCCCCAGTCCTGAGCCGCCAGTGAGGGTCCCCAGTCCTGAGCCGCCAGTGAGGGTCCCCAGTCCTGAGCCGCCAGTGAGGGTCCCCAGTCCGGGGCCGCCAGTGAGGGTCCCCAGTCCGGGGCCGCCAGTGAGGGTCCCCAGTCCGGGGCCGCCAGTGAGGGTCCCCAGTCCGGGGCCGCCAGAGAGGGTCCCCAGTCCTGCATATGGCCCAGGGCCTCCGGTGCGTGACTTCGGACCAGCACGGCCAGCACCGGAGCCGCCACCTGGGACAAAAAAAACACCGGAAGACCCCCCCAATGGACTTTTGGCGCGGTCGGAGTCCGCGCCTTTGGGGGGGGTACTGTCACGTCCAGGCCTGAGAGACAGGCTGGAGTGTTTTGTGTTTTGTTTTTGGTGTAGGGTTTATTCTGTTCTAGGTTATATATTTCTATGTTGGGGTAATGGTTCCCAATTAGAGGCAGCTGAGTGTCGTTGTCTTTAACTGGGAACCATATATATGTTTGTAGTTTTCACTTGGGGTTTGTAGGTTCATGTTATGTTTCAACTTCACGGTCTTCGTTTTGTTTGTTTTGCCCAGTTATGTGAGTTACGTTGTTTAATAAAAGCATGTATACTGGATGCCTCGCTGCGCCTTGGTCTGTCCTTACAGAAGATCGTGACAATAATAAGATTTAATGTTAAAACACTGTCAGTTCCACTTTAACTGAACCATTCGGAATTGATGAAGTCAGTTTACTTGTCAAAAATATATGTTTTTCCAACGTCGGGACATGAAGTCAGACTATGATTACTTGCTGGTGTGTGTGTGTGTGTGTGTGTGTGTGTGTGTGTGTGTGTGTGTGTGTGTGTGTGTGTGTGTGTGTGTGTGTGTGTGTGAGAGAGAGAGATAGAGAGGGAGGGAGGGATAGTGTGTATTTAGGAATATGGAGAGATGAACCCAGCAGCTGTTGATTGGTCTGCGCTGTGTTTGATCTTTGGACCTCTTGCTCTCCTCTACAGACAGGCAGCTCTCTAATGATAGCAGATAGCAGACTAACACACACACAGCTGCTGTGGTGTCTGAAGATAAATTAGTTCCTGATTCACTACCTGTCATTGGTAAAAACACACTTAATATGGATAGCCTCTATCATCAGCCTACATGGGCCCTCGGAGCTCAAGTCTCACATCTCTGTCTGTCTGTCTGTCTCTCTCTCTCTCTCTCTCTCTCTCTCTCTCTCTCTCTCTCTCTCTCTCTCTCTCTCTCTCTCTCTCTCTCTCTCTCTCTCTCTCTCTCTCACTCTCACTCTCTCACACGCATTCAGGAGTTGAAAAATGTGGTAAGAGTAAGGAAGGAGTGCCAATGAGGGGAGAGGGTTAGAGGACGGAAGTGGTAGTAGGAAGAAAGATGAGAAAGGCCTGTAGAGGAGAGAGGTGGTGGTGGGGGAGGAGGAGGAGAGGACAGGACATTTTAAAGAGATTTAACAGGGGAACGGAGAGGTCAGGGCGTTTTAAAGAGAGTTAACAGGGGAACGGAGAGGTCAGGACGTTTTAAAGAGAGTTAACAGGGGAACGGAGAGGTCAGGACGTTTTAAAGAGAGTTAACAGGGAACGGAGAGGTCAGGACGTTTTAAAGAGAGTTAACAGGGGAACGGAGAAGTCAGGACGTTTTAAAGAGAGTTAACAGGGGAACGGAGAGGTCAGGACGTTTTAAAGAGAGTTAACAGGGGAACGGAGAGGTCAGGACGTTTTAAAGAGAGTTAACAGGGGAACGGAGAGGTCAGGACGTTTTAAAGAGAGTTAACAGGGGAACGGAGAGGTCAGGACGTTTTAAAGAGAGTTAACAGGGGAACGGAGAGGTCAGGACGTTTTAAAGAGAGTTAACAGGTGAACGGAGAGGTCAGGACGTTTTAAAGAGAGTTAACAGAGGAACGGAGAGGTCAGGACGTTTTAAAGAAACTTAACAGGGGAACGGAGAGGTCAGGACGTTTTAAAGAGAGTTAACAGGGGAACGGAGAGGTCAGGACGTTTTAAAGAGAGTTAACAGAGGAACGGAGAGGTCAGGACGTTTTAAAGAAACTTAACAGGGGAACGGAGAGGTCAGGACGTTTTAAAGAGAGTTAACAGGGGAACGGAGAGGTCAGGACGTTTTAAAGAGAGTTAACAGGTGAACTGAGAGGTCAGGATGTTAAAAAGGGGTGATGTTTTTAAAATGTTTAGTGTTCTTTCTCCCTCCTTCCCTTCAGACAAAACGACAGCAGGTTCCCTCCTGAGTCAAGCCCCTACACTCTTCCATCACTTTGTAAACCATCCTCTCATCCGAGCTCCGCTACTCCGTCAATTAGAGTCTAGTGAGAGAGAGGGAGCAAGAACAGAGTAGAGGGCGGAATAACTCACTACGGAGAGAGAGAGAGAAGACAGACAAGACAGTGTAACAAGGCGTCATAATGAGCAACGAGGATCTCAAGTTTCCCATTCTCATCTCTCCCTCAATACATCTTTCTCTCTCCATTTCTCTCTCAGTGTGTGTGCCTTGAGTTTAACAACCAATTACAGGAGAGCCTGAGACACACACTCTACCCAACTAACAACTACACCCCAATAACACCTCACACACTCTACCCAACTAACGACTACACCCCAATAACACCTCACACACTCTACCCAACTAACGACTACACCCCAATAACACCTCACACTCTACCCAACTAACGACTACACCCCAATAACACCTCGCACACTCTACCCAACCAACGACTACACCCCAATAACACCTCACACACTCTACCCAACTAACGACTACACCCCAATAACACCTCACACACTCTACCCAACTAACGACTACACCCCAATAACACCTCACACACTCTACCCAACTAACGACTACACCCCAATAACACCTCACACACTCTACCCAACTAACGACTACACCCCAATAACACCTCACACACTCTACCCAACTAACGACTACACCCCAATAACACCTCGCACACTCTACCCAACTAACGACTACACCCCAATAACACCTCACACACTCTACCCAACTAACGACTACACCCCAATAACACCTCACACACTCTACCCAACTAACGACTACACCCCAATAACACCTCACACACTCTACCCAACTAACGACTACACCCCAATAACACCTCACACACTCTACCCAACTAACGACTACACCCCAATAACACCTCACACACTCTACCCAACTAACGACTACACCCCAATAACACCTCACACACTCTACCCAACTAACGACTACACCCCAATAACACCTCACACACTCTACCCAACTAACGACTACACCCCAATAACACCTCACACACTCTACCCAACTAACGACTACACCCCAATAACACCTCACACACTCTACCCAACTAACGACTACACCCCAATAACACCTCACACACTCTACCCAACTAACAACTACACCCCAATAACACCTCACACACTCTACCCAACTAACGACTACACCCCAATAACACCTCACACACTCTACCCAACTAACGACTACACCCCAATAACACCTCACACACTCTACCCAACTAACGACTACACCCCAATAACACCTCACACACTCTACCCAACTAACGACTACACCCCAATAACACCTCACACACTCTACCCAACTAACGACTACACCCCAATAACACCTCACACACTCTACCCAACTAACGACTACACCCCAATAACACCTCACACACTGCCACTGATGTGTCACTCCATCATGTAGCTAACAATACAAGCCTGACTGGATTCTATACCACGAGTAGGCTATACTCTGTATTCCAAAGGCAACAGTCAGTACTGTACCATCAAATCAGAGAGCTCTGCTTCTACAACTCCTGGAGCGAGAGCTACCTCAGGTTTTTGGGAAGGGGTTGTCTACATCAGGTCTCTGGGAAGGGGTTGTCTACTTCAGGTCTCTGGGAAGGGGTTGTCTACTTCAGGTCTCTGGGAAGGTGTTGTCTACATCAGGTCTCTGGGAAGGGGTTGTCTACTTCAGGTCTCTGGGAAGGTGTTGTCTACATCAGGTCTCTGGGAAGGTGTTGTCTACTTCAGGTCTCTGGGAAGGTGTTGTCTACTTCAGGTCTCTGGGAAGGGGTTGTCTACATCAGGTCTCTGGGAAGGTGTTGTCTACTTCAGGTCTCTGGGAAGGTGTTGTCTACATCAGGTCTCTGGGAAGGGGTTGTCTACATCAGGTCTCTGGGAAGGGGTTGTCTACTTCAGGTCTCTGGGAAGGTGTTGTCTACATCAGGTCTCTGGGAAGGGGTTGTCTACTTCAGGTCTCTGGGAAGGTGTTGTCTACATCAGGTCTCTGGGAAGGGGTTGTCTACTTCAGGTCTCTGGGAAGGGGTTGTCTACTTCAGGTCTCTGGGAAGGTGTTGTCTACATCAGGTCTCTGGGAAGGGGTTGTCTACTTCAGGTCTCTGGGAAGGTGTTGTCTACTTCAGGTCTCTGGGAAGGGGTTGTCTACATCAGGTCTCTGGGAAGGGGTTGTCTACTTCAGGTCTCTGGGAAGGGGTTGTCTACTTCAGGTCTCTGGGAAGGTGTTGTCTACATCAGGTCTCTGGGAAGGGGTTGTCTACTTCAGGTCTCTGGGAAGGTGTTGTCTACATCAGGTCTCTGGGAAGGGGTTGTCTACATCAGGTCTCTGGGAAGGGGTTGTCTACTTCAGGTCTCTGGGAAGGTGTTGTCTACATCAGGTCTCTGGGAAGGGGTTGTCTACTTCAGGTCTCTGGGAAGGGGTTGTCTACTTCAGGTCTCTGGGAAGGGGTTGTCTACTTCAGGTCTCTGGGAAGGTGTTGTCTACATCAGGTCTCTGGGAAGGGGTTGTCTACTTCAGTTGTCACTACAGAGAAATAAACATGAGGAACACCTTCTCCTTCCATGACAGACTGACCAGGTGAATCCAGGTAAAAGCTATGATCCCTTATTGATGTCATTTGTTAAATCCACTTCAATCAGTGTAGACGAAGAGGAGGAGACAGGTTAAAGAAGGATTTTAAAACATGGAGACAATTCAGACATGGATTGTGTATCTGTGCCATTCAGAGGGAGAATGGTATGTAACTTTGAACGGGGTATGGTAGTAGGTGCCTTGGTGCACCGGTTTGAGTGTGTCAGGAACTGCAACGGTCCTGGGTTTTTCACACTCAACAGTTTCCCGTGTGTATCAAGAATGTTCCACCACCCAAAGGACATCCAGTCAACTTGACAACTGTAGGATGCATTGAAGTCAACATGGACCAGCACCCCTGTGGAACGCCTTCGACACCTTGTAGAGTCCATGCCCCGACGAATTGAGGCTGATCTGAGGGCAAAACGGGGTGCAGCTCAATATTAGGAAGGTGTTCTTATTGTTTTGTCTTCTCAGTGAATCTCTGCAACAGTGTGTGCTAAAGTCTGGCGGAGAGATATGAGGACAGAGAAAAGTCGGCATGCCATTGGAGATCGGCTCTAGAATTCAGTACCACTAGACCCGGAAAGAAACCATTGAACTTTGGAGATCCAGACCAAGACCCAGAGTAAAGAGTTTCAGCACCACCCTGACTATAGAGTTTCAGCACCACTCTGACTAGAGAGTTTCAGCACCACTCTGACTAGAGAGTTTTAGCACCACCCTGACTATAGAGTTTCAGCACCACCCTGACTATAGAGTTTCAGCACCACCCTGACTATAGAGTTTCAGCACCACTCTGACTAGAGAGTTTCAGCACCACTCTGACTAGAGAGTTTTAGCACCACCCTGACTATAGAGTTTCAGCACCACCCTGACTATAGAGTTTCAGCACCACTCTGACTATAGAGTTTCAGCACCACCCTGACTATAGAGTTTTAGCACCACTCTGACTAGAGAGTTTCAGCACCACCCTGACTATAGAGTTTCAGCACCACCCTGACTATAGAGTTTCAGCACCACTCTGACTAGAGAGTTTCAGCACCACTCTGACTAGAGAGTTTTAGCACCACTCTGACTATAGAGTTTCAGCACCACCCTGACTAGAGAGTTTCAGCACCACTCTGACTAGAGAGTTTCAGCACCACCCTGACTAGAGAGTTTCAGCACCACCCTGACTAGAGAGTTTCAGCACCACCTTGACTAGAGAGTTTCAGCACCCCTCTGACTAGAGCGATTCAGCATCATGCTGACTAGAGTTTCAGCACCACCCTGACTAGAGAGTTTCAGCACCAGCCTGACTAGAGAGTTTCAGCACCACTGTTATTAGGCAAATTCAGCACCACCCTGACTAGAGAGTTTCAGCACCACCCTGACTAGAGCGATTCAGCATCATGCTGACTAGAGAATTTCAGCACCACTCTGACTAGAGAGTTTCAGCACCACCCTGACTAGAGAGTTTCAGCACCACTATTACTAGGCAGTTTCATTACCACTCTGACTAGAAAGTTTCAGCACCACTCTTACTAGGCAGTTTCAGCACCACTCTTACTAGGCAGTTTCAGCACCACTCTTACTAAGCAGTTTCGTTACCACTGTAACTAGAGAGTTTCAGCACCACTCTTGCTAGGCAGTTTCAGCACCCCTCTGACTAGTGAGTTTCAGCACCACTCTGACTAGAGAGTTTCAGCACCACCTTGAGTAGAGAGTTTCAGCACCACCCTGAGTAGAGAGTTTCAGCACCACCCTGACTATAGAGTTTCAGCACCACCCTGACTAGAGAGTTTCAGCACCACCCTGACTAGAGAGTTTCAGCACCACCCTGACTAGAGTTTCAGCACCACCTTGACTAGAGAGTTTCAGCGCCCCTCTGACTAGAGCGATTCAGCATCATGCTGACTAGAGAGTTTCAGCACCCCTCTTACTAGGCAGTTTCCGCACCACCCTGACTAGAGAGTTTCAGCACCACTCTTACTAGGCAGTTTCATTACCACTCTGACTAGAAAGTTTCAGCACCACTCTTACTAGGCAGTTTCGTTACCACTGTAACTAGAGAGTTTCAGCACCACTCTTGCTAGGCAGTTTCAGCACCCCTCTGACTAGAGAGTTTCAGCACCACCTTGAGTAGAGAGTTTCAGCACCAACCTTAGTAGAGAGTTTCAGCACCACCCTGAGTAGAGAGTTTCAGCACCACCCTGAGTAGAGAGTTTCAGCACCCCTCTGACTAGAGAGTTTCAGCACCACCTTGAGTAGAGAGTTTCAGCACCACTCTGACCAGAGAAAAGCCCCAGACCACATTCCTTGGCAAAGAGAGCAGACCACTCTAAACACTACTAAATAAGAGGGAGATGGAGATGAGAAAGTGTTGTGTTTGTCTGTCTGTGAGCAGGCTGAATGGAGAGGCTGACACAGAGACCATGCTGAAGAGCCATACAGGTCTCATTAACAGAAGGAGAAGATCAAATGGCACACAGCTGGGTAAGATCAAAGAAGAGGATTAACCATGAAATTTCCACCTGCCTTTATGCATGCGCACCCTGTCAGGCATTCCAAAACCAAAAAAAAAACTTCCATCATCAGTGTTTCATAGTACTGTGTAAAGACAGAAAGAGGAAAACAGAGAGAGAGAGGGTGAGAGAGAGAGAAAGCAAAAGAGTGAGAGAGGGAAAGAGAGGGAACTGAGGATTAGTAAGAAGAGAGGGACAGACAAAGAGAGACTAAATCCCCCTCCAAAAGACAAATCATAATTTCTCATGTACTTTATTCAATCTCCTCTCCTGAATTGAAGAGTCCTCGCTGAGTGGAGAGAGAAATTCAGATATATCTCTCTGCAGCTACAGTGAGGGAAAAAAGTATTTAATCAACTTCTGATTTTGTACGTTTGCCCACTGACAAAGAAATTATCAGTCTATAATTTTAATGGTAGATTTATTTGAACAGTGAGAGACAGAATAACAACAAAAAAATCCAGAAAAAAGCATTGTAAAAAATGTTATGAATTGATTTGCATTTTAATGAGGGAAATAAGTATTTGACCCCCTCTCAATCAGAAACTTTCTGTCTCCCAGGTGTCTTTTATACAGGTAACGAGCTGAGATTAGGAGCACACTGTTAAAGGGAGTGCTCCTAATCTCAGCTTGTTACCTGTATAAAAGACACCTGTCCACAGAAGCAGTCAATCAATCAGATTCCAAACTCTCCACCATGGCCAAGACCAAAGAGCTCTCCAAGGATGTCAGGGACAAGATTGTAGACCTACACAAGGCTGGAATGGGCTACAAGACCATCGGCAAGCAGCTTGGTGAGAAGGTGACAACAGTTGGTGCGATTATTCGCAAATGGAAGAAACACAAAAGAACTGTCAATCTCCCTCGGGCCTGGGGCTCCATGCAAGATCTCACCTCGTGGAGTTGCAATGATCATGAGAACGGTGAGGAATCAGCCCAGAACTACACGGGAGGATCTTGTCAATGATCTCAAGGCAGCTGGGACCATAGTCACCAAGAAAACAATTGGTAACACACTACGCCATGAAGGACTGAAATCCTCCAGCACCCGCAAGGTCCCCCTGCTCAAGAAAGCACATATAAATGCCCGTCTGAAGTTTGCCAATGAATATCTGAATGATTCAGAGGACAACTGGGTGAAAGTGTTGTGGTCAGATGAGACCAAAATGGAGCTCTTTGGCATCAACTCAACTCGCCATGTTTGGAGGAGGAGGAATGCTGCCTATGACCCCAAGAACACCATCCCCACCGTCAAACATGGAGGTGGAAACATTATGCTTTGGGGGTGTTTTTCTGCTAAGGGGACAGGACAACTTCACCGTATCAAAGGGATGATGGACGGGGCCATGTACCGTCAAAATCTTGGGTGAGAACCTCTTTCCCTCAGCCAGGGCATTGAAAATGGGTTGTGGATGGGTATTCCAGCATGACAATGACCCAAAACACACGGCTAAGGCAACAAAGGAGTGGCTCAAGAAGAAGTACATTAAGGTCCTGGAGTGGCCTAGCCAGTCTCCAGACCTTAATCCCATAGCAAATCTGTGGAGGGAGCTGAAGGTTCGAGTTGCCAAACGTCAGCCTCGAAACCTTAGTTGTTTGAAGATCTTCAAAGAGGAGTGGGACAAAATCCCTCCTGAGATGTGTGCAAACCTGGTGGCCAACTACAAGAAACGTCTGACCTCTGTGATTGGCAACAAGGGTTTTACCACCAAGTACGAAGTCATGTTTTGCAGAGGGGTAAAATACTTATTTCCCTCATTAAAATACAAATCAATTTATAACATTTTTCACATGCGTTTTTCTGGATTTTTTTGTTGTTATTCTGTCTCTCACTGTTCAAATAAACCTACCATTAAAATTATAGACTGATCATTTCTTTGTCAGTGGGCAAACGTACAAAATCAGCAGGGGATCAAATACTTTTTTCTTCTCTTGAGAGCCAGGTCTGCCTACGGCGGCCTCTCTCAATAGCAAGGCTATGCTCACTGAGTCTGTATATAGTGAAAGCTTTCCTTAATTTTGGGTCAGTCACAGTGGTCAGGTATTCTGCCACTGTGTACTCTCTGTTCAGAGCCGAATAACATTCCAGTTTGCTCAGTTTTTTTTGTTAATTCTTTCCAATGTGTCTAGTCTAGTTTTGTTTTCTCATGATTTGGTTGGGTCTAATTGTGTTGCTGTCCTGAACTCTGTGGGGTCTGTTTCTGTTTGTGAACAGAGCCCCAGGACCAGCTTGTTTAGGGGACTCTTCTTCAGGTTCATCTCTTTGTAGGTGATAGCTTTGTTATGGAAGGTTATGGAAGTAGGGTGAGTCTCTCTCTCTCTCCTTTCTTCATCCCCAGACTGGCATAGATTTGTTTGAACATGACGGAGTGTCGGACAAGAAGTAAACAAGTTAATATAATTGTGTTTGTATGTGTGCAGGTGTGCATGTGTGTGGGTGTCTGTGTGTGTTTGTGTGTCTCTGTCTGTGCTTTCGTCTGTGTCTGTGCGTGCGTCTGTGTCTGTCTGTGTCTGTGTGTGCGTCTGTGTCTGTGTGTGCGTCGGTGTCTGTGTGTGCGTATGTGCATGCATGTGTGCAGAGGTGAATAATAAAATGTTAGGAAGAGAAGCATCTGAGCTAAGGATGCTGGGAAAGGGACTCAGTGATATGGTTCTGGTTAGACAGCCAATCCACTCGTGCCTGAAAGGTGTGTGTTTATGTATGTGTCGTGTGCCTTTGTGTTTGTGTGTGTGTCATACACACCTTACCTCACACACTTCTCACCAACACCCGCTGGCACCTGCTGGCAGCTGATCAACTTCCTCAGTGACTGATAAATGTACCTCCCTACCTCTCCATCTTTCCTCTCCAAACTTCTGACTTTCTGTTTCTGAGACGCTTCTCCCCCTCTCTCTTGCTCTCTCTTGCTCTCTCTTGCTCTCTCTCTCTCTCTTTCTCTCCCTCTCTCTTGCTCTCCCTCTCTCTTGCTCTCCCTCTCTTGCTCTCCCACTCTCTTGCTCTCCCACTCTCTTGCTCTCCCTCTCTCTTGCTCTCCCTCTCTTGCTCTCCCACTCTCTTGTATGTGTGTAGGTGTGTACATGTGTGGGTGTGTATATGTGTGGGTGTGTATATGTGTGTATATGTGTGGGTGTATATATGTGTGGGTGTGTATGTCTGTGGGTGTGTACTTATGTGGGTGTGTACATGTGTGGGTGTGTATATGTGTGGGTGTGTATGTCTGTGGGTGTGTACTTATGTGGGTGTGTGTGTGTACTTATGTGGGTTTGTACATGTGTGGGTGTGTATATATGTGTGTGTGTGTACTTATGTGGGTTTGTACATGTGTGGGTGTGTATATGTGTGTGTGTGTGTGTGTACTTATGTGGGTTTGTATATGTGTGGGGGTGTATATGTGTGGGTGTGTACTTATGTGGGTGTGTACATGTGTGGGTGTGTATATGTGTGGGGTTGTATGTGTGTGGGTGTGCACGCACACACACACACATCCCTGTGCTCACGCCTGTATCCCCAGAGGCCATAGTTCCCAACCTCGTCACCGTCTGCTAGAACAACACAATTCATCACTGTCCCATATAAGAACAGAGAGAGAAGGAGAAGGGGAGGGAGGGGATGGAGGGAGAGGGGTACGTAGTTAGATGAGGTTGGAGAAAAATGGATTGAAATCGAGGCAAGAGGGAGTGAGAGATTGGTGTAGAGAGAGGGCAAGAAAGGTAAGGAGAGTGAGAGACAAGGAGAGAGAGGGCAAGAGAGAAGGGCAGAGGGAGAGAGGGGGAGACAAGGAGAGAGAGGGCAAGAGAGAAGGGAGCGAGGTGGACTTGGAGAAAGAGAGAAATTAGCAAAGGGAGAGAAGGGGACTTGGAGAAAGAGAGAAGGGAGCAGAGGGAGAGAAGGGGACTTGGAGAAAGAGAGAAGGGAGCAGAGGGAGAGAAGGGGACTTGGAGAAAGAGAGAAGGGAGCAGAGGGAGAGAAGGGGACTTGGAGAAAGAGAGAAGGGAGCAGAGAGAGAGAAGGGGACTTGGAGAAAGAGAGAAGGGAGCAGAGGGAGAGAAGGGGACTTGGAGAAAGAGAGAAGGGAGCAGAGGGAGAGAAGGGGACTTGGAGAAAGAGAGAAGGGAGCAGAGGGAGAGAAGGGGACTTGGAGAAAGAGAGAAGGGAGCAGAGAGAGAGAAGGGGACTTGGAGAAAGAGAGAAAGAGCAATGATACATACTGTATGTATGTGAAGGTAACTAATACCAACAACACTCAGACATGCTGTTACAAGCTCTTGAACATGAACAAAACACACCGAATGAAGGTTGTGAGGGCAGCAGTCACATGACAGCCTTACTGTTTCAATTCAATTCAAAGTGCTCTTTATTGGCATGTGAAAGATACTGTATGTGTACATTGCCAAAGCTGTTTCTCTCGCCCTAGTTTCCTAAAACTCCCCAAGCCACATGCTTGTTTTCCCAGTGAGCCAGAGTAGGAAGAGAAACAGGGAAGTTTCAGTAAAACTAGATAATATTAAGGGAGCTTGGAATGAGAGAGAGATGGAGTCCAAAATAGAATGCGAAAAGCGGAAGCAGCAGTAAAAAGGTTTGATAAAGGAAACTTAGAAGAAAGAGAAGAGGGAGAGAGAAAACTATTGAGAGAGAGAGAGTAGAAAAAAGGGCAGAGGAAAAGGGAGAGGCTGATATCATCCCTGCTGTCTTCAAATGAATGCTCCATTAAATTAGATGATCATTATCATACTCATTAAATGAGCTTTGTTAGCATAATAACCACAGATGCAACTTCATTTCTTCCATCTTTGTATTGCATTCTCACTTCTTTCCTTCCATCCTTTCCCCCACTTTCCTTTCACCATTTCTACCCATCTGTATCTTTCCATTTATGGCCCAGGCTCAGTCTGTTAGCCCTTCAGTGGTCGCCATATGAGCAATATGGCAGCTGCTGCCCTGAGCCCACTGGAAGTCTGTGTGGGGCCAACACCATAATGCTTACTATCAAAATACCTGCAGAACTGCAAACAATGCATGGGAAGAAATCACTGTAGTGGTCAGAGGTACACAACTCCAGTCCCAGAGGGCCCCAGTCCTGCTGGTTTCCTTGCTCAAACAAGGGTAGACACAGAGAGGTATCTCAGTGGTCTCAGTCCCCTCCCATGCTATCCCTGTCTCCTTTCATTAATCTGCACTGATCTAAAGGGACTGGACAGGTGAAAGCGAGATAATGGATGCCCACTGGGACTCAGTTTGTACCTGTCCACTTCTTTCACATCAGAGCAGATGAAGGAGAGGAGAGGAGGAGAGAAAGCCACTTAGTCTACTGAGATGCTGTGATGATTCACTGGAACACTCAGTTTCAATACGCTCAATTCCTCCTGTCCTCACCTCCCTTCCTTATGATCCCTGATGGGTGACACATTACTTTTACCTCTGATGTTCTTACAGATCAGCGATGATAAAGGTAGAGGGAGAGGTGGAGAGAAATCCACCTCAGAATACAAAGTCACTGTCTAGATTTCCTTTCCTAATCCAGTGGGACTCACCCATAGAGAAACTGTGTAAAATGCTCCCTCTCTCCCCACCGGCACTGGGAATATTAGTTCCTACCCCATGCTGAGCCATGGGGCCAGGTAGAGTGAGCCACACTAATCTAAATCAATGAAACTGTCCCCTAAATAACTCTGTATTATAAGTGGGGTGTTCAGCGGTTAAACAGAGAGGAAGGAAACATAGCAGGCATGTAGTTCTAGCACCCTCTCTTGACTAAACAGGGTGGCGGCATCATGGTGTGTATATGAAAGACAACTGCCGCTTGGAAATGGTAGGAGTTAAGAGGGTCACATTCTTAAGAGGGGAGCTCTTTGTTTTTTGTAGCTTTTTTGTTTTGTTGTTTTTTAATCTTCAGAAGAACAGCTTCAATGAACTTTTCACTGTCTCTTTTCAGATGAGAGGAACAAGGACAGTCAATGACTCATCTCTGCACCACAGCAAACCAGAATGTTTCTTTTTCTCTTCCTCGCTCTCTCCCTCCTCTCTCTCTCTCCCTCCTCTCTCTCTTTCCCTCCTCTCTCTCTTTCCCTCCACTCTCCCTCCTCTCCCTCCCTCTCCCTCCTCTCTCTCTCTCCCTCCTCTCTCTCTTTCCCTCCTCTCTCTCTTTCCCTCCTCTCTCCCTCCTCTCCCTCCCTCTCCTTCCCTCTCTCTCTCCCTCTCCCTCTCCCTCTCTCTACCTCTCTCTCTGCCTCTGACTCTCTCTCTCTCTACCTCTCTCACTGCCTCTCTCTGCCTCTCTCTCCCGCTCTCTCTGCCTTTCTCTCCCTCTCTCTCTGCCTCTCTCTCCCTCTCTCTCTTTGCTTCTCTCTTTCCCTCTCTCTCCCTCCTCTCTCCTTATTTCTCCCTCTCTCTCCCTCCCCCCCTCTCTACCTCCGTCTTTCTCCCTCTCTCTCTCTCTCTCCCTCCCTCCTTCCCTCTCTCCCTCTCCCCCTCTCTCTCTCCCTCTCTCTCTCATGCTAATGCTGTTGTCTTTGCTTTATTGTAACAGTTTTCTATCAGATACTGATGAATATAAGGTAGTAAAGCTAGGATACTACTCTGTCTACACAACACACACATAAACACACACACACACATAAACACACACACTCACACACAAACAGCCAGAGAGTGTACATACCCTGCATTATTCATGGAAGTAAAAATAAGCAATAAACAAAGTTATTGGTAAATATTCAGGTCACACACGAACACACATAAACAAACATTGAGTGTCAGTTGAAGGCTGAAGCCTTGGCCATGTTTGAGACTGCTATTCTCTCAGAATGCCAACTGCTAACTTGGCGCTGGAAATCAATTACACTGACTCATCCATCCCACACTGACTGAATGGCATTGGCTGACTGGATTCCTGGGAGTCTTCACATTCTAGAATGAAAGAGAAAAGAGGTCTAGTCAATGCCTTTACAAAACTGTAGGGCTTAACTGGGCCCATGGAAGGTGAAACATGTTGTTGTGGATGGAGCTTTAACCACATATATATTTCTTTTCATCTCTACCAGACACAGCCCATCACAGGACAGCTCTACCAGACCCAGCCCACCTCCACTCAGCCCAGGTTTACACAGCACTGACTACTACCCTAGGGTGTGGCAAAACACTGTCCAACATTCACATCAACCTACAAATTCTGAGGTAACCTCTGGTAAAAGAGATTGAAGAGGTGTGCCAACTATTGCATCTAATATGCAGACTACTGGACTAGACAGACCCTTTAATTCACACATAATACGTTACACACACACTCAAGCACACACAAACACACAAAATAAACACATACATACTTCTCCTACAAGGGGTTGCAGATTGCATTGCATTGTAGTATCTATATATACATATATATATATATACACACTACCGTTCAAAAGTTTGGGGTCACTTAGAAATGTCCTTGTTTTTGAAAGAAATGCAAATTTTGTCGATTAAAATCACATCAAATTGATCAGAAATACAGTGTAGACATTGTTAATGTTGTAAATGACTATTGTAACTGGAAACAACAGATTTTTTTACGGAATATCTACATAGGCGTACAGAGGCCCATTATCAGCAACCATTACTCCTGTGTTCCAATGGCACATTGTGTTAGCTAATCGAAGTTTATCATTTTAAAAGGCTAATTGATCGTTAGAAAACCCTTTTGCAAATATGTTAGCACAGCTGTCCATCCTGTCTCCCTGAAGCGCTGTCTTAGGTCTCACAGTACGGACATCGCAATTTATTGCCATGGCCACATCTGCAGTCCTCATGCCTCCTTGCAGCATGCCTAAAGCACATTCACGCAGATTAGCATGGACCGTGGGCATCTTTCTTTTGGTGTTTTTCAGAGTCAGTAGAAAGGCCTCTTTAGTGTCCTAAGTTTTCATAACTGTGATCTTAATTGCCTACCTTCTGTAAGCTGTTAGTGTCTTAACGACCGTTCTACAGGTGCATGTTCATTAACCAGTCAGGGATTGCTGGGTCGCTAGCGGGCTCGTCCCGACACTACCAGCGAAAATCTAAAGCGCCAAATTCAAAATCCCAAAATGGAATTATTAAACATCCACCAATATGCAAGTGTTCCATACTCATCAAAAGCTATGTTTCTTGGAAATATCACAGCGTTGTCAGATTTCAAAAAGGCTTTACGGCGAAAGCAGCACATTTCATTGTTTGAGGCTAGCACCTCACATATTTTTCCAATAGCCATGTATCGATTAGCCATCATGGCACACACATAACACATTTCACAGCGAAAACAAATCAATTACCTGTTGAAGAACTTCTGCTGAGGTCATCCTAAGTGTCCAACGAAGACAATCCATGGTTCTTTTGTTAGAAAAAGTAACGTCTTTTATCCATAAATCCTCCATTTGGTTATGCGTTATAATCAGAAACGACAGCTTCCACTACTCCATTGAAACGCGGCGCGAACTCGTTCAAATTATACCTATAAACTTGTCCAAGAACAATCAAACATAGTTGTTTGTCTGTTGCAAGGTCTGTCTGTTGCAAGGCTTGTCTGTTGCAAGGCTTGTCTGTTGTAAGGCTTGTCTGTTGCAAGGCCTGTCTGTTGCAACGCCTGTCTGTTACAACGTCTGTCTGTTACAACGTCTGTCTATTAACGGGTATTGGCCTAATTCTGCTCTGCATGCATTATTTGGTGTTTTATGTTGTACACGGTCTCTCTCTCTCTCTTTCTCTATGTCCCTCAGGCTATGGCAGGCAAATATTTATTTGGAGGTATTTTGGTTTTTCCCCTGGGTTTAATAAGATAACATTTTGAATACATTTTGTCATTTCTGCAAATAATTAATCTATTGGTGAGAAATATTTCTCACAGTAGAGGAGAAAGTGGATCTCTCTCTACCTCCCTTGTCGTGCAGTGACCACATACACGCTGGTCTTTGGGTAGCCATGTCTTTTTATGTACAGTGCTTTGCAAAAGTATTCATCATCCTTGGCATTTTTTCTATTTTGTTGCCTTACAACCTGGAATTAAAATAGATTTTTGGGGGGTTTGTATCATTTGATTTACACAACATGCCTACCACTTAGAAGATGCAAAATATTTTTGATTGTGAAACAAACAAAAAATAAGACAAAAAAACTGAAAACTTGAGCATGCATAACTATTCAACCCCCCCGACAGTACCAGGTGAAATGTAAAGGCGCCAAATTCAAAATCCAAAAGTTGAATTATTAAACATCCACCCATATACAAGTGTTTCATACTCATCAAAAGCTCTGTTTCTTGGCAATATCACAGCGTTGTCAGATTTCAAAAAGGCTTTACGGCGAAAGCAGCACATTTGATTGTTTGAGGGTAGCACCTCACATATTTTTCCCATTACCATAAATTCATAAACCATCGCGGTTCACACATAACACATTTCACAGCGAAAACAAATCAATTACCTGTTGAAGAACTTCTGCTGATGGCTTCCAAAGTGTCCAACGAAGACAATCCATGGTTCTTTTGTTAGAAAAAGTCATGTATTATATCCTTAAATCTCCATTTGGTTCGCGCGTTATAATGAGAAACTACAGCCTCCACTCCTCCATTCAAATGTGACGAGAACTCGTTCAACTTAAAGCTATAAACTTGTCCAAGAACAATCAAAAATCATTTTAAATGTATCCTTAGGAACACTTTTACGTATATTTACTATTATAAATCAACTGGAATATAAACTGATCGATAAAGACGGAAAAAAACACAAAGCGCTCCTTGTCGGGAGCGCGCGCTGCCTTCTTGTTGACATTCAGGAGGACACTTCCTGTTTTCCTCTTCTTCTCTGCTCTAATGCATGCAAACAAATTCTGAACACTGTCTCGAGACTGTTGACATCCAGAGGAAGCGATGGGTACTGCATTCATATGCCCTTATATGGGCATTTTCATGAGGGAGGGGTTCCCAATGAGGCACTCTGTCAAAACCACTTTTTCCAGGACAGAATTTCCTCAGGGTTTTGCCTGCAATATGCGTTCTGATTCACTCACAGACAAATGGTTAACAGTTTCGGAAAATTCAGAGTGTTTCCTATCCAATGGTACTAAATATGTGCATATCCTATTCTGAAATCTGACAACGCTGTGATATTGCCAAGAAACAGAGCTTTTGATGAGTATGAAACACTTGTATATGGGTGGATGTTTAATAATTCAACTTTTGGATTTTGAATTTGGCGCCTTTGCATTTCACCTGGTACTGTCGGGGGGGTTGAATAGTTATGCATGCTCAAGTTTTCATTTTTTTTGTCTTATTTTTTGTTTGTTTCACAATCAAAAATATTTTGCATCTTCTAAGTGGTAGGCATGTTGTGTAAATCAAATGATACAAACCCCCCAAAAATCTATTTTAATTCCAGGTTGTAAGGCAACAAAATAGGAAAAATGCCAAGGATGATGAATACTTTTGCAAAGCACTGTACATAAAAAGACATGGCTACCCAAAGACCAGCGTGTATGTGGTCACTGCACAACAAGGGAGGTAGAGAGAGATCCACTTTCTCCTCTACTGTGAGAAATATTTCTCACCAATAGATTAATTATTTGCAGAAATGACAAAATGTATTCAAAATGTTATCTTATTAAACCCAGGGGAAAAACCAAAATACCTCCAAATAAATATTTGCCTGCCATAGCCTGAGGGACATAGAGAAAGAGAGAGAGAGAGACCGTGTACAACATAAAACACCAAATAATGCATGCAGAGCAGAATTAGGCCAATACCCGTTAATAGACAGACGTTGTAACAGACAGACGTTGTAACAGACAGACGTTGTAACAGACAGACGTTGTAACAGACAGGCATTGCAACAGACAGGCCTTGCAACAGACAAGCCTTACAACAGACAAGCTTTGCAACAGACAAGCCTTGCAACAGACAGACCTTGCAACAGACAGACCTTGCAAAAGACATATCTTGTAACAGACAGACCTTGTAGCAGACTGTAACAGACAGACGTTGCAACAGACAGGCCTTGCAACAGGCAGGCCTTGTATCAGACTGTAACAGACAAACGTTGCAACAGACAGGCCTTGCAACAGGCAGGCCTTGTATCAGACAGTAACAGACAGACGTTGCAAACAGACAGGCCTTGTAACAGGCAGGCCTTGCAACAGGCAGACCTTGTAACAGGCAGGCCTTGCAACAGGCAGACCTTGTAACAGACAGACCTTGTAACAGACAGACCTTGTAACAGATAGGCGTTGTAAAAAACAGACCTTGTAACAGACAGACCTTTTAACAGACAGACCTTGTAACAGACAGACCTTGTAACAGACCTTGTAAAAGACAGGCTTTCTCAGACTGTGGTCCTGCTAAGCCCCCAGGCATTCAGACGAATAGAAAGTACTCCATTACCCTCTGCCTTAGCCTCACGGATTACTTTAATTGCAGTTTGAAAAGAACCAAGACATTTTTGGGGGCATAAAGTCGACCTCAAATTCTCTTTTATTGTGTGTGTGAGTGTGTGCGTGCATTCCCCATTATTTGTGTATCAAGTGGGGTGACAACATATTTCCACTCGTGGCTCTGTTCAGAATATTCCATCGTTTCTTGTTTTCCTCCTTCTCTCCATCTGTTTTGCCTTCCCATCTGAGATGGTATTTGCCTTTAGCCAACAGGGATCTGTGAAGGAACAGTCTAGTAAAGGTTGTTGTAAGACTGGCACGAACCAGTCACAGATGCCTTGGGAACTATTTCTTCCACCTTTCATCCCTGCTACCAACTGCTCTCTTAAATAAGGCTGTTTTCCATGACACAGACTGACCAGGTGAATCCAGGTGAAAGCTATGATCACTTACTGATGTCACCTTTTTTAAATCAGTGTAGATGAAAAGGGAGGAGACAGGGTAAAAAAATGTTTAAGCTTTGAGACATGGATTGTGTATGTGTGCCATTCGGAGGGTGAGAGGGAAAGACAAAAACTGTAAGTGCCTGTGAACGAGCTATGGCAGTAGGTGCCAGACGGACTGGTTTGTGTCAAGAACTGCAACACTGCTGGGTTTTTCACACTCAACAGTTTTCTGTGTGTATCAAGAATGGCCCACCACCCAAAGGACAACGAGCTCCCTGTGGAACGCTGTTGACACATTGTAGAGTCCACGCCTCGACAAATTGAGGGTGTTGTGAGGGCAAAATGGTGCACTAAAACTCAATATTAGGAAGGTGTTCCTAATGTTTGGTATACTCAGTGTAGATTGTGAATGTGTGTGCTGTTGGATCAGAGAGAGAGAGAGACAGACAGAGAGATAGAGAGAAGGAGAGAGACTGGTAGAGAGAGAGAGAAAAAGAGGTACTCACCTACCTCCTACCCCGACGCATTCACGCAACACGCAAAAGAAGTCCAGTCCAACTATTCCCCAGATTTTTTTATAAAACTCCACTGGGAGTCCATCGACCCCCAGTACACGGCCAGGGGACATCTGGGTTACGGCCTCTGCCAGTTCATGGGACAACAGAGGAATGTCCATTTCGTCCCTCTGTGCCAGAGAGAGCTTAGGGAGTTATGCAAACAAAACCGGAGTACAAATAGGTTCACACAGTTCTGTCCTATACAACTCAATATAAAACTCCACAGTCCGCTCCCTCATCTCCCCCACTACAGAGGTCACCCGTCCATCAGACAGCCGTAGACGATGCATACCCTTGGCTTCACCGCTCTGTCTTTCCAAACCAAAGAAGAAGGAGCTGGGAGCATCCATCTCCTTGAGCATGGAGAACCTAGCTCTTACAAGTGCTCCCTTTGCTTTAACCTGGATAAAACTGCCCAGGTCCCTACGTAATTCAGCTAAATTAGCCTGGAGGCCTACAGTACCTTGCCCCACCATCTCTACCTCCATCTCACTAATACTACGCTCGAGTTCCCTCAATACTCACCTAACCTATAATACTGTTGACAGAAAAGCCGAATTTGGACTTTCCCCACGTACCACCATTGACTCAGAGACTCATACTCCTCCCTTTGCTGCCTCCATCTTTCCCCAAAAATCTGGAAACCTGAGAAAAAAGTAGCATCTTGTAAGAGCTTTACATTAAACTTCCAATAGGATGCCTGCTGAGGCCCTGGCGAAACAGACAGCTGAGACATGGTTATGTGGTGATCTGAAAACCCCACTGGGAGAATAGTAGCACCCAACAGCCTATTGCTCTGATTCCTGGACATGTAAAAACAATCAAGTCAGGCTGCACTCACCCTAGCCCCAAAGACCTTCACCCATGTATACTGTCTTATGTTGTGATGTTTAGTTCTCCAAATATCCACTAGATCCAACTGATTAATGATGTCCCTTAACACTCCCACTGACACTGAATGAGGCTCCTCCCCATTTCTGTCTTTCTTAAAATCCATTGTACAATTCCAGTCCACACTGACCACCAGCTTCTCCTCAGGCGCTACCTGTGAGAGTTCCTGTCTAAGACACCCAAATAGAACCCCCCTCTCTCTCCCTGTGTTAGGCGCATACACATTTATAAAGACAAAACCCATGTTGTTAACTCCATTCTCAGAAACGCACCTGAATTCATGTTGTAACGACAGCATCTCCTTCCACCCTAACTTTGAAAAAAGAAAAGACCAAGGACATAATCCAGAAAATAAGTTAGGACAGAGTCCTCCACACCAAACAAAAAAAACAATACAAAACTCCCAGCATGCACTGCAAGAGAGAGAGAGAGAGAGAGCATCATTCTCTACACTTCTTAGATTCACCACACTCAACCATACATGCACAGACACACACACACACACCCATACACACACACCCATACACACACACACAGACACACATACATACTGTACATACACACGCTCACAAACACAGACCCGTACACAGACTTGCACACACACACACACACAGACTTACACACACACAAACACCACCCTGTCACCTTTACAATTAATCTGACATATCGCAGCGGGCCAATCTAGGTGAGAATAAAAACTGTGATCAGTGTTGACACGTCTGATAAGGTCAACAAGATGACTTGTTGATGACTGGAGATTTATTTAAAAAAAATATATTTTACCTTTATTTTACTAGGCAAGTCAGTTAAGAACATTAAGAACAAATTCTTATTTTCAATGACGGCCTAGGAACAGTGGGTTAACTGCCAGTTAAAAGAAAGAAAGAAAGAAAGAAAGAAAGAAAGAAAGAAAGAAAGAAAGAAAGAAAGAAAGAAAGAAAGAAAGAAATATTGAGATGCAGAGAGAGAGAGAGGGAACGACAAGATTGAGAGGTTGAGAGAGAAAGAGGAAAATACAGAAAGACAGAAAGATTGATAGCCAGAGAGACAGAGGGAAAGACAGAAAGATTGATAGCCAGAGAGACAGAGGAAAAAACAGAAAGACAGAAAGATTGATAGCCAGAGAGACAGAGGGAAAGACAGAACTACAGAACGATTGAGAGGGGGAGAGAGACAGAGGGAGATACAGAAATATTGATAGCCATAGAGGCAGAGGAAAAGACTGAAAGACAGAAATATTTATAGCCAGAGAGACATAGGAAAAGACTGAAAGACAGAAAGATTGATAGCCAGAGAGACAGAGGAAAAGACGAAAGATTGATAGCCAGAGAGACAGAGAAAAAGACAGAAAGACAGAAAGATTGATAGCCAGATAGACAGAGGGAAAGACAGAAAGACTGATAGCCAGAGAGACAGAGGAAAATGCAGAAAGAATGATAGCCAGAGAGACAGAGGAAAAGACAGAAAGACAAAAAGATTGATAGCCAGAGAGACAGAGGGAAAGACAGAACGTGTGTGTGTGTGTGTGTGTGTGTGTGTGTGTGTGTGTGTGTGTGTGTGTGTGTGTGTGTGTGTGTGTGTGTGTGTGTGTGTGTGTGTGTGTGTGTGTGTGTGTGTGTGTGTGTGTGTGTGTGTGTGTGTGTGAGAGAGAGAGAGAGAGTGGAGGGGCTTATCAATAAATTAAAACCAATGCAGTTCCATTAATGAAGTGCTTTGATAGTTCCACAGCACTCCGGATCTCCACCTCCATTCTCTTCCTTTCTTTCCTCTCCTGTTTCAGATAGGGCAGACTGATTCAGAGGCATATATAGGCCATACTGATTCAGAGGTACAGATAGGCCAGACTGGTTCAGAGGTATAGATAGGCCATATTGATTCAGAGGTTTAAAACTAGTTAGGGAGCGGTAGCAGTGTTCAGAGTTTTGGAGAGTCTGGCATGCCTAAAGTGAAATGCCTGGTACTCAGGCCCAGAAACTATAATATGCACATACTTAGTAGTATTTGATAGAAAACACTCTGAAGTGTCTAAAACTGTTAAAATAATGTATGTGAGTATAACAGAACTGATATGGCAGGTGAAAACCTGAGGAAAATCCATCAGAGAAAATGTGATTCTGTGAGCTGCCTCCTATTCCAATGAGTTGCTATAGGAAGTGCTTAAATCCAGCTCCCAGGTTGCAGTACCTATGGCTTCCACTAGATGTCAACCGTCTTTAGACAAGGTTTCAAGCGTTTTCCTTGAAAAATAGGGGAGTAGAAGAAGTTTATCCAAGGAGAGTGAGGAAATAATTTCTGTCTGTGGCACACGGGACCGGGAGCGCGCCTTGTCTTTTTTTTTTACTATCGCCCAAAGATATTATCCGTGTGAAATATTATAGTTAATATACATAATAGTGTACCTAAGGATCGATTATAAACGTTGTTTGATTTGTTTGGACAAAGTTTATAGGTATATTTTTTGTCTTGTATAATGGTCGAGTGGAAGGTGGATTTTCTGAACAGAACGCGCCAACCAAACGGAGCTTTGTGGATATAGAGGGACTTTTTCCAACAAAAGGAGCATTGATTGTCTTGCTTGGACACTTCGGATTACCATCAGCAGAAGATCTTCAAAGGTAAGTGATTTATTTAATCTCTTTTTATGACTTTTGTGACACCCGCACTGGTTTTATTATTATGCTAATGGAGGAAGTACACGGGGCGCTTTCCTCAGACAATCAAATGTTATGCTTTCACCGTAAAGCCTTTTTGAAATCTGACAACGCTGTGAGATTGCCAATATTCTAAGCTTTTGAAGAGTGTGCAACACTTGTATTTTTATGAATGTTTTATATTACTACTTTTGTATTTTGAATTTGGCGCTCTACATTTTTCCGGATGTTGTCAAGGATGGGGCACTAGCGCCCCACTGCTCCTTAATTATCCCCAAGAGGTTAAAGGAAAGGGGGATACCTAGTCAGTTGTACAACTGAATGCATTCAACTGAAATGTGTCTTCCGCGTATAACCCAAACCCTCTGAATCAGAGAGGTGCGCGGGGCTGCCTTAATCGGCATCCACGTCTTTGGCGCCCGGGGAACAGTGGGTTAACTGCCTTCGATAGGGCAGACTGATTCAGAGGTACAGATAGGGCAGACTGATTCAGAGGTACAGATAGGGCAGACTAATTCAGCGGTACAGATAGGGCTGACTGATTCAGAGGTACAGATAGGGCAGACTGATTCAGAGGCACAGATAGGGCAGACTGATTCAGAGGTACAGATAGGGCAGACTGATTCAGAGGTACAGATAGGGCAGACTGATTCAGAGGTACAGATCATTGAGGTCACGTGTCTTCTATCTCTCCCTCTTCTCTCCTCATCCTTTTCATTACCCTTGTTTCTTTGAAATATTTTTTGACCTCTGAATATTCTTCTTTTCATCCCTTCTTCTTCTCTCTCTCTCCCCCTCTCTCAACCCAATATGACATCCTTGGACATTAGAGAACACTGGGGAGCATTACTCAGTGAGGAAGCAGAAGGTAACTGGGTGAAAATGTAACACTACTCCTCTGATTAAAAGCCTGTGTGTGGGGTGTGGTGTCCAGGGTCGCTCCTCCAGACGTTTTGGCTGTGGTCCATGGGAAGGACAGGGGACGGGGATGGTGACAGAGGCTCAGCATCAGCACTTGTGTAACTAGACAAGAAGGAGTGTATTACTTCATCATCGCTCTATCATGTTGATGGTGATAACTGCCTCTCTCTCACACATGCACATTAGACTCAGTTCTTTGTGACTCAATAAAGAACAATCACAGCAAGTCTAAACACAGAGACATTACAGTTCTGCAGTCTCTCTTCCATCCTCTCCTCTCTCATACTCTCTGTCAAATTATCTCTCTCTCTTAATCTCGCAAGACCAAACCACAAACCTCAAGTGACAGCAGGAGAGTTAGACTTAACCTTGTCTAAACCACTCAATATCGCAGGTCAGTGAAAAACACTGATTAATAAGAACATCCTAAAAGGGCCGAAAAATCCACTTCAAAAGAAAGATCCAAAGAAAGGAATGGTCTCATGCCGTGGCCCCACTCTCCGAGGGTGTCTCAGGGGGAGTGAGATAGGCAAAAAACACACTGTACAGGTTACACACTTGAATATGTGAAACAGGACAAATATAAGCATCCCCTGTTTGACCTTGACCTAACAGTATCCTTCTTTTAATTGAAAGAGAATTACATAAAAAGAAAGAGAAACAGAGAAACAGAAAATGACAATGTGTTGCACTTAAACCAGCCTGACATTGACCCCTCCAAGCCCTGAGGTCACACACACACACACACACACACACACACACACACACACACACACACACACACACACACACACACACACACACACACACAGACAGACACACACAAACACACATAAAGACACACACACACATGCATATACAGTGCCAGTCAAACGTTTGGACACACCTTCTCATTCAATGTTTTGTAGAATAAGACATCAAAACTGTGAAAAAACACATTTAGAATTATGTAGTAACCAAAAAAGTGTTAAACACTTATAAACAAAATATAATTTATATTTGAGATTCTTCAAAGTAGGGACCCTTTGCCTTGATGACAGCTTTGCACACTCTTGGCATTCTCTTAACCAGCTTCATGAGGTAGTCACCTGGAATGCATTTCAATTAACAGGTGTGCCTTGTTAAAGTTAATTTGTGGAATTTCTTTCCTTCTTAATGTGTTTGAGCCAAACAGTTGTGTTGTGACAAGGTAGGCGGAGACTGCGTGAATCAGGCCTTCACGGTCGGATTAAAATGAAATCAAATAAAATTGTATTGGTCCCATACACAAGGTTAGCAGATGTTATTGCGAGTGTAGTGAAATGCTTATGCTTCTAGTTCCGACAATGCAGTGTTGTGTCTTTGGCAATGCCCGGATTAAGTGATATGACATGCTATTCTATAAAATCATTTCTCTGTAATTAATATTACCTGATTAAACTAATCATGTAAGTGTAATTAACTAGAAAGTCGGGGCACCACGAAATAATGTTTATAGAGCTGTTATCTTCCGAATAAACTCTTAAAGACCTAGTAATCTTTTACATCAAAAGCAGTCAATTATTAATCGTCAGATTATTTCAGTGTCATCTGAACATCATAGAATTCTTGGTTATCTTCACAAACCCTGGCTACCAAGTTGAATCAGCAATACAACATTTGGTTTAATCATTTATTTACTAAATACCTAAATAATCACACAGAATTACATATACACAGAATGGATCATACATGAAGAACATCCCTGGTGGACGGAACCGATTTGACGGCTGGTTACACAAAGAGAGGGGGTTGGGCTTGAATGAAAGTGCGGGAAGAGTGAAGAACACAGGGGAAAGCTATGAATAAGAGTTCAAAGTTCATACCAAGTTGCCATACTTTTAAGCTCGTGCTATATTCTGGCTGGTATAGTCGAAATTCATCCTTCCTGCGTGTACAGCGTCACCCTCACTTTGAACACGATGCTAATTGCGTTAGGTTATTATCTTAGCCCTTGATGCACCTCTACTGACCTCGCCTTCTGGATGGTAGCGGTGTGAACAGGCAGTGGCTTGAGTGGTTGATGTCCTTGATGGAGGGGATATGATCCTTCTGATGACAGAAGTGAGTGCTACGGGGCGGTAGTCATTTAGTTCAGTTATCTTTGCCTTCTTGGGTACAGGAACAATGTTAGCCATCTTGAAGCATGTGGGGACAACAGACTGGGATAGGGACAGATTGAATATGTCCGTAAACACTCCAGCCAGCTGATCTGCGCATGCTCTAAGGACGGAGCTAGGGATGCCGTCTGGGCCAGCAGCCTTGCGAGGGTTAACATGTTTAAATGTTTAATTCACATCAGCCACGGGAAGGAGGGGGGTGCAGTCCTTGTTAGCGGGTCAGCGATGGTGGCACTGTGTTATCCTCAAAGTGTGCAAAGAAGGTGTATAGTTTGTCTGAAAGCAAGACGTCGGTGTCCGTGACATGGCTGGGTTTTTTTTTTGTAGTCCGTTATTGTCTGTAGACCCTACCACATACATCTCGTGTCTGAGCCGTTGAATTGCAACTCCACTGTGTCTCTATACTGACATTTTTCTTGTTTGATTGAGCCATCTTGAAGAACAAGATGGACTGTTTGTATTCAGCCATATTCGGCCATATTCCCAGTCACCTTTCCATGGTTAAATGTGGTGTTTTCAGTTTTGCGCGAATGCCACCATCTATCCACGCTTTATGGTTAGGGTAGGTTTTAATAGTCACAGTGGGTACAACATCTCCTATACACTTCCTTATAAACTCATATACGTCGAAATTATATTCTGAGGCTTCCCGGAACATTTCCCAGTCCGCGTGATCAAAACAATCTTGAAGCGTAGATTCCGATTGGTCAGACCAGCGTTGAATAGACCTTATCACGTGTATTTCCTGTTTGAGTTTCTGCCTATAGGAAGGGAGGAGCAAAATGGAGTCGTGGTCAGATTTGCTGAAAGGAGGGTGGGGAAGGGCCTTGTTTGCATAGCGAAAGTTAGAGTAACAGTGGTCCAGTGTTTTTCCAGCGCGAGTGCTACAGTCGATATGCTGATCGAATTTAGGTATCATTATTCTCAAATTTGCTTTGTTAAAATCCCCAGCTACAATAAATGCAGTCTCAGGATATATGGTTTCCAGTTTGCATAATTTCCAGTGAATTTCCTTGAGGGCCGTCGTGGTATCAGCTTGAGGGGGGATACACATGGCTGTGACAATAACCAAAGATGATTCTCTTGGGAGATAATACAGTCAGCATTTGATTGTGAGGAATTCTAAGTCCGGTGAACAAAAGGACTTGAGTTCCTGTATGTTGTTACAATTACACCATGAGTCGTTAACTTCTTAAGGAGCAGCAAGGTGCACTGGGGGCGCTAGCGCCCCACTCCCAACAGTACCAGGTGAAATGCAAGGTGCCAAATTCAAAATCTAAAAGTTGAATTATTAAACATGCATCAATATAGTGTTTCATAGTCATCAAAAGCTCTGCTTCTTGGCAATATCACAGCGTTGTCAGATTTCAAAAAGGCTTTACGGCGAAAGCACCACATTTGATTGTTTGAGGGTAGCACCCCACATATTTTTTTTTCCATTACCATAAATTCATAAACCATGCGGTTCACACAAAACACATTTCACAGCGAAAACAAATCAATTACCTTTTGAAGAACTTCTGCTGAGGGCTTCCCAAGTGTCCAACGAAGACAATCCATGGTTCTTTTGTTAGAAAAAGTAATGTATTATATCCATAAATCTCAGTTTGGTTGGCGCGTTATAATGAGAAAATAGAGCCTCCAATCGTCCATTGAAACGTGAAGAGAACTCGTTCAACTTATACCTATAAACTTGTCCAAGAACAATCAAACATAATTTTAAATGTATCCTTAGGAACACTTTTATGTATAAATAGTATAATATTTCAACCGGAATATAAACTGGGCGATAAGGAAGGAAAAAAAACAAAGAACGCGCCAGCCGGGAGCGCGCGTTTACTTGTATTGACATCTGTGTGGACACTTCCTTATTCGTCTACTTCTCTGCTCTAAAAGCATCTAAAAAGAATCAGAACACCTTCTTGAGACTGTTGACATCCAGAGGAAGCGATAGGTACTGCATTTATATGCCCTTATATGGGCATTTTCATAAGGGAGGGCTTCCAAATGAGCAATGTGTCAAAACCACTTTTTCCAGAACAGAATTTTTTTTTGCCTGCCATATCGGGTTTTTGCCTGCCATATCCGTTGTGTTTTACTCACAGACAACACTTTTAGAAAATTCAGAGTGTTTCCTATCCAATGGTACTAAATATGTGCATATCCTATTTTCTGGGCCTGAATGGGAGGCATTTTACTTTGGGCACGCCAGGCTCTCCAAAACCGTCACCTCGTGCACTGCTCCCTAAGAAGTTAATCATGAAACTTACACCCCCGTCCTTCTTCTTCCCAGAGAGATGTTTATTCCTGTCGGCGCGACGCATTGAGAATCCAGGTGGCTGTACCGACTCCGACAGCATATCCCGAGAGAGCCATGTTTCCGTGAAACAGAGTATGTTACATTCCCTGATGTCTCTCTGGAAAGCAATCCTTGCCCTGATTTTGTCGACCTTGTTATCTAGGGACTGGACATTAACTAGTAATATATTCGGAAGCGGTGGGTGGTGTTCGCTTCTCCGAAGTCTGACCAGAAGACCACTACGTCTCCCTCTTCTCCGGCGGCATTGTTTTGTGTCAGCCTCTGGAATCAGTTCAAATGCCTTGGGTGGTGCGGACAAGAATCCGCTTCAGGAAAGTCGTATTCCTGGTCGTAGTGCTGGTAAGTTGACGTCGCTATGATATCCAATAGTTTTTCCCGGCTGTATGTAATAACACCTAAGATTTTCTGGGCTAGCAATGTAATACATAATACATAAAAAACTAACTACTGCAAAGTTTCCTAAGGACTAGAAGCGAGGCAGCCCTCTCTGTCGGCGCCATTGTGTTGGAGAACTGCTGCAAAGAAACCACTACTAAAGGACACCAATAAAATGGAGAGATTTACTTGGGCCAAGAAAAATAAGCAATGGGCATGGTGGAAATCTTTCCTTTGGTCTGATGCGTTTTTGATGCGATTTTTGGTTACAACCGCCGTGTCTTTGTGAGACGCAGAGTAGGCTGTGTAAGGGCTATTTGACCAAGAATGAGAATGATGGAGTGCTGCATCAGATGACTTGGCCGCCACAATCACCCGACCACAACCCGATTGGGATGGACCGCAGAGGGAAGGAAAAGCAGCCACCAAGTGCTCAGCATATGTGGGAACTCCTTCAAGACTGTTGGAAAAGCATTCCAGGCGAAGTTTGTTGAGAGAATGCTAAGAGTGTGCAAAGCTGTCATCAAGGCAAAGGGTGGCTGCTTTGAATAATCTCAAATCTCAAATATATTTTGATTTGTTTAACACTTTTTTTGGTTACTACATGATTCCATATGTGTTTTTTCATAGTTTTGATGTCTTCACTATTATTCTGTAATGTAGAAAATAGTCCAAATAAAGAAAAACCCTTGGTGCGTCCAAACTTTTGACTGGTACTGTAGATGAAAGAAAATAAAAGGAGAAAAAACAGACGAGTGAAAGAGACTGCTGAACATTTGAACCCAGAGTCCACAGAGGCAGAAGATATTTGTTACAAATCTTTTTGTGTTCTCTCTTACTCCTCCTGGAATGAAGACATTTTACACTGCAGAGACTGTAGATGAGACAATGACCCTGGTGTGTGCGTGCACGAGCGTTTGTGTGTGTGTGCATGTGTGTGTGTGCATTTGTGGACTGTTCACACTTAAGAAAGCTTATCCTTGAACAGTGAGGAACCTGTTAGTCACAAAGCAGGTTAATGAAACATTCCACCTTGCCATTGTCCTGGGTAGGGGTGGACAGTAGCTGTTGTTCTCTGTCCTCTCTAATGGGATTTGAAGAGAAATGTGTATTATTAATCATCAGAATGTTTTCCCGTACAATGATATTACACTATGATTTACTGAGACATTTCCTGTTCAGTTTTAGGGTGTTTTTCCTAACTAATTTCTACAACTCTGAAGATGTGTCCCAGTTCTCAGTGTTTGTGTTCCATTTGTAGTCTCAGTGTTTGTGTTCCGTTTGTAGTCTCATTGGTTGTATTTTTTCTTGTTTTCTTCTTTTTCAGGGCGTGTGTTTGCCCCCTCCGGATGTGCTCCAGTTTGATGTTCCCTTCCAGTGTGTGTGTGTGTGTGTGTGTGTGCGTGTGTGCGTGTGTGTGTAAACACCATGAAACAACTCATTAAGCGATCATACAAAAAGCAGGATGTACAGCTGAACTACAACACAACAACGAAACCTGCAGTCAGCTAGTCATACCAGAGTGTTAGGTCACACACACACACACACACACACACACATACACATGTACGTGCAGATAACACAACTTTTTATTTCTTGCTCTCTCACTCCACCTCCATTCCGCTCATTCTTCAAGATACTCATCTTCCATTCTTCTCCTCAGAGGGTGACATCATAGGAGAATACTTCTGAAAGCAGGTTTCTTCCCCTCAGAGGGTGACATCGTAGGAGAATACTTCTGAAAGCAGGTGTCTTCCCCTCAGAGAGTGAAATCATAGGAGAGTACTTCTGAAAGCAGGTGTCTTCCCCTCAGAGGGTGAAATCATAGGAGAGTACTTCTGGAATTGCACTCTCGTCAAACAATAGCGTGGTATTCTTTCACTGTAATAGCTACTGTAAATTGGACAGTGCAGTTAGATTAACAAGAAATTAAGCTTTCTGCCATTATCAGATATGTCTGTCCTTGTTACTTCTTGTTACTTACAACCTCATGCTAATTGCATTAGCCAACATTAGCTCAACCGTCCTGCGGGGGACCCACCGATCCTGTAGAGGTTATCTACTTAGGGAGTGGTGGGGCCCCACTCCTGACACTACCTGGTGAAATGCAAGGTGCCAAATTCAATATACAAGTGTTGCATAGTCATCAAAAGCTCTGATTCTTGGCAATATCACAGCATTGTCAGATTTCAAAAAGGCTTTATGGCGAAAGCACAACATTTGTTTGTTTGAGGATAGCACCTCCAATATTTTAACCATTTCACAGCAAAAACAAATCCCTTACCTTTTAAAGAACTTCTGCTGAGGGCTTCCCAAGTGACCAACGAAGACTTCCAATGGTTCTTTTGTTAGAAAAAGTCATTTATTATATCCCTAAATCTCTGTTTGGTTGGCGCGTTATGATCATAAAATCCAACGTCGAATCGCCCATTGAAACGTGATGAGAACGAGTTCAAATATACCTATAAACTTTTTCTAAACAAATCAAAGACCAGTTATAATGCATCCTTAGCTATCCTTTTATGAATATTAGTGATAATATTTAACTCGGATGGTCACCTATACGTTATATAAGTAAAATAAAGTGGGGCGCGCACCCAGACTCGTGCCCGAGAAATCTCGTTGACATTTGAGCTCCCCTGACCATTTCCTGTTCCTATCCATTCTGCTTACTCCTATCGCTCCCAGTCTTTGTATATAGACTGTTGACATCTAGTGGAAGCCATAGGAACTGCAATCTCGGAGCAGGATTTCCTTGAAGTCAATGGGGAGAGTCTCAAACAGAGCAAAGGTCACAAAATACTGCAATTCCGGATGGATTTTCCTCTGGTTTTTGCCTGCTATATCAGTTCTGGTATACTCACAGACATTATGTTAACACTTTTAGAAACTTCAGACTGTTTCCTATCCTATAGTACTAATTATGTTGCATATCCTATTTTCTGGGCCTGAGTGGCAGGCATTTTACTTTGGGCACGCCAGACTCTCCAAAACCGTCACCTCTGCTGCCGCTCCCTAAGAAGTTAACCCTACCCTGACACCTTAACCAATCGGAGTTAAAACCTAACCTTAAGATTTCAGAGTTAATGCACAAACAACTTCAAATTTAACGTTTGAGAAACATGGATGAACATTTAATTATGATATGAGACTGTGAGAGCTGGTTGGACACCATCATGCAGACAAAGACACACTCACACACATACACACACATACACACGCAGTTGGAGTGCCAAGAATATCAGTGTGTTTCTCATATCTTCCCTTCAGTCAGTTCTGAAAAGGCTTCCCATTCTAATTACTTATCTCAACCTTGACCTTTCACTTTAGTTCCATTGATTCATTAAAATAGCAATTTCTTCTGCAATGAAATTGTCAGTAGTCCCCCAACACAAAGACTGAGATTTCACTACGCGCTTTTGGGTGTGTTTGTGAGAGAGTGGGTTTGCTTCAAATCAAATCAAATTAAATTGTATTTGTCACATGCTTCGTAAACAACAGGTGTAGACTGACAGTGTAGACTAACAGTGTAGTCTAACAGTGTAGACTGACAGTGTAGACTGACAGTGTAGACTGACAGTGTAGTCTAACAGTGTAGACTGACAGTGTAGACTGACAGTGTAGACTAACAGTGTAGACTGACAGTGTAGACTAACAGTGTAGACTAACAGTGTAGACTGACAGTGTGGACTAACAGTGTAGACTGACAGTGTAGACTGACAGTGTAGACTGACAGTGTGGACTGACAGTGTAGACTGACAGTGTAGACTAACAGTGTGGACTGACAGTGTGGACTGACAGTGTAGACTGACAGTGTAGACTGACAGTGTAGACTGACAGTGTAGACTAACAGTGTACCCTGACAATGTAGACTGACAGTGTAGACTAACAGTGGAGACTAACAGTGGAGACTAACAGCGGAGACTAACAGTGTAGACTGACAGTGTAGACTGACAGTGTAGACTAACCGTGAAATGCTTACTGTTCCACCAATGCAGCGGTAAGGATAAAGATTGTAAAAATATATATTTTTAAATAAATTAAATGCATAACAATAACGAATAACAACCCTTCATGCGATGCGCACTGCAGAGAACACCAAAAGAATAATTATCACAGCAAATTATTGTAATGTTTGTTTATGTGTCAATTACAGTGAGGGGGAAAAGTATTTGATCCCCTGCTGATTCTTTGTCATTAACTGATTAATTGATTCATTCATAACGAGTAAAAATAACATGGCTTAATACAGGGAGTACCAATACCAAGTCGATGTGCAGGAGTACGAGGTAATTGAGGTAGATGTGTACATGTACTGTAGGTAGGGGTAAAGTGACTAGGCAACAGGACAGATAATAGACAGTAGCAGCAGTACACTCTAGGTAGGGGTAAAGTGACTAGGCAACAGGACAGATAATAGACAGTAGCAGCAGTACACTCTAGGTAGGGGTAAAGTGACTAGGCAACAGGACAGATAATAGACAGTAGCAGCAGTACACTCTAGGTAGGGGTAAAGTGACTAGGCAACAGGATAGATAATAAACAGTAGCAGCAGTGTATGTGGTGAAGGCGAAAGTGTGTGTGTGAGTGTGTGGTGTCATTATGCATGTGTACGCGTGTTAAGTGTGTGTGGGCGTATGTAGTGTGCTTGTGTGTGTGTGTGTGTGTGTGTGTGTGTGTGTGTTGGGGTGTCAGTGTAAGTATGTGTGAGTGTGTGGGTAGAGTCCAGGGTGTGTGCATTGAGTCATTGCAGGAGAGTTAGTACAATGTGTATGTGTGTGTTGGGGTGTGTATGTGTGTGTTGAGGTGTGTATGTGTGTGTTGATGTGTGTATGTGTGTGTTGGGGTGTGTATGTGTGTGTTGGGGTGTGTATGTGTGTGTTGAGGTGTGTATGTGTGTGTTGGGGTGTGTATGTGTGTGTTGGGGTGTGTATGTGTGTGTTGGGGTGTGTGTGTTGAGGTGTGTATGTGTGTGTTGGGGTGTGTATGTGTGTGTTGGGGTGTGTACGTGTGTGTTGGGGTGTGTATGTGTGTGTTGGGGTGTGTATGTGTGTGTTGAGGTGTGTATCTGTGTGTTGATGTGTGTATGTGTGTGTTGGGGTGTGTATGTGCGTGTTGAGGTGTGTATGTGTGTGTTGGGGTGTGTATGTGTGTGTTGGGGTGTGTATGTGTGTGTTGAGGTGTGTATGTGTGTGTTTAGGTGTGTATGTGTGTGTTTAGGTGTGTATGTGTGTGTTGGGGTGTGTATGTGTGTGTTGGGGTGTGTATGTGTGTGTTGGGGTGTGTATGTGTGTGTTGAGGTGTGTATCTGTGTGTTGATGTGTGTGTTGAGGTGTGTATGTGTGTGTAGGAGTGTGTATGTGTGTGTTGGGGTGTGTATGTGTATGTTGAGGTGTGTATGTGTGTGTTGGGGTGTGTATGTGTGTGTTGGGGTGTGTATGTGTGTGTTGGGGTGTGTATGTGTGTGTTGAGGTGTGTATGTGTGTGTTGATGTGTGTTGGGGTGTGTTGATGTGTGTATGTGTGTGTTTAGGTGTGTATGTGTGTGTTGAGGTGTGTATGTGTGTGTGTTGGGGTGTGTATGTGTGTGTTGAGGTGTGTATGTGTGTGTTGATGTGTGTATGTGTGTGTTGGGGTGTGTATGTGTGCTTTGAGATGTGTGTGTATGTGTGTGTTGGGGTGTGTATGTGTGTGTTGAGGTGTGTATGTGTGTCTTGGGGTGTGTATGTGTGTGTTGGGGTGTGTATGTGTGTGTTGATGTGTGTATGTGTGTGTTGGGGTGTGTATGTGTGTGTTGATGTGTGTATGTGTGTGTTGATGTGTGTATGTGTGTGTTGATGTGTGTTTTGGGGTGTGTATGTGTATGTGTGTGTTGAGGTGTGTATGTGTGTGTTGGGGTGTGTATGTGTGTGTTGGGGTGTGTATGTGTGTGTTGAGGTGTGTATGTGTGTGTTGGGGTGTGTATGTGTGTGTTGGGGTGTGTATGTGTATGTTGAGGTGTGTATGTGTGTGTTGGGGTGTGTATGTGTGTGTTGGGGTGTGTATGTGTATGTTGATGTGTGTATGTGTGTGTTGGGGTGTGTATGTGTGTTGAGGTGTGTATGTGTGTGTTGGGGTGTGTATGTGTGTGTTGGGGTGTGTATGTGTGTGTTGGGGTGTGTATGTTGGGGTGTGTATGTGTGTGTTGGGGTGTGTATGTGTGTGTTGAGGTGTGTATGTGTGTGTTGATGTGTGTTGGGGTGTGTTGATGTGTGTATGTGTGTGTTTAGGTGTGTATGTGTGTGTTGAGGTGTGTATGTGTGTGTTGGGGTGTGTATGTGTGTGTTGACATGTGTGTGTATGTGTGTGTATGTGTGTGTATGTGTGTGTATGTGTGTGTTGATGTGTGTATGTGTGTGTTGGGGTGTGTATGTGTGTGTTGACATGTGTGTGTATGTGTGTGTATGTGTTTGTTGGGGTGTGTATGTGTGTGTTGAGGTGTGTATGTGTGTCTTGGGGTGTGTATGTGTGTGTTGGGGTGTGTATGTGTGTGTTGATGTGTGTATGTGTGTGTTGGGGTGTGTATGTGTGTGTTGATGTGTGTATGTGTGTGTTGATGTGTGTATGTGTGTGTTGATGTGTGTGTTGAGGTGTGTATGTGTGTGTTGGGGTGTGTATGTGTGTGTTGGGGTGTGTATGTGTGTGTTGGGGTGTGTATGTGTATGTTGAGGTGTGTATGTGTGTGTTGGGGTGTGTATGTGTGTGTTGGGGTGTGTATGTGTATGTTGATGTGTGTATGTGTGTGTTGGGGTGTGTATGTGTGTTGAGGTGTGTATGTGTGTTGGGGTGTGTATGTGTGTGTTGGGGTGTGTATGTGTGTGTTGAGGTGTGTATGTGTGTGTTGGGGTGTGTATGTGTATGTTGTTGTGTGTATGTGTGTGTTGGGGTGTGTATGTGTGTGTTGAGGTGTGTATGTGTGTGTTGGGGTGTGTATGTGTGTGTTGGGGTGTGTATGTGTGTGTTGGGGTGTGTATGTGTGTATAGGGGTGTGTATGTGTGTGTTGGGGTGTGTATGTGTATGTTGAGGTGTGTATATGTGTGTGTTGTGGTGTGTATGTGTGTGTTGGGGTGTATTGGGGTGTGTATGTGTGTGTTGGGGGTGTTGGGGTGTGTTGGGGTGTGTATGTGTGTGTTGGGGTGTGTTGGGGTGTGTTGGGGTATGGATGTGTGTGTTGGGGTGTATTGGGGTGTGTATGTGTGTGTTGGGGTGTGTATGTGTATGTTGAGGTGTGTATGTGTGTGTGTTGTGGTGTGTATGTGTGTGTTGGGGTGTGTTGGGGTGTGTTGGGGTGTGTATGTGTGTGTTGGGGTGTGTATGTGTGTGTTGGGGTGTGTATGTGTGTGTTGGGGTGTGTTGGGGTGTGTTGGGGTGTGTATGTGTGTGTTGAGGTGTGTATGTGTGTGTTGAGGTGTGTATGTGTGTGTTGGGGTGTGTATGTGTGTGTTGAGCATGTGTGTGTATGTGTGTGTGTATGTGTGTGTATGTGTGTGTTGATGTGTGTATGTGTGTGTTGACATGTGTGTGTATGTGTGTATGTGTGTGTTGGGGTGTGTATGTGTGTGTTGAGGTGTGTATGTGTGTCTTAGGGTGTGTATGTGTGTGTTGGGGTGTGTATGTGTGTGTTGATGTGTGTATGTGTGTGTTGGGGTGTGTATGTGTGTGTTGATGTGTGTATGTGTGTGTTGATGTGTGTATGTGTGTGTTGATGTGTGTGTTGAGGTGTGTATGTGTGTGTTGGGGTGTGTATGTGTGTGTTGGGGTGTGTATGTGTGTTGGGGTGTGTATGTGTATGTTGAGGTGTGTATGTGTGTGTTGGGGTGTGTATGTGTGTGTGTTGGGGTGTGTATGTGTATGTTTATGTGTGTATGTGTGTGTTGGGGTGTGTATGTGTGTTGAGGTGTGTATGTGTGTGTTGGGGTGTGTATGTGTGTGTTGGGATGTGTATGTGTGTGTTGAGGTGTGTATGTGTATGTTGATGTGTGTATGTGTGTGTTGGGGTGTGTATGTGTGTGTTGAGGTGTGTATGTGTGTGTTGGGGTGTGTATGTGTGTGTTGGGGTGTGTATGTGTGTGTTGAGGTGTGTATGTGTGTGTTGGGGTGTGTATGTGTGTATAGGGGTGTGTATGTGTGTGTTGGGGTGTGTATGTGTATGTTGAGGTGTGTATGTGTGTGTGTTGTGGTGTGTATGTGTGTGTTGGGGTGTATTGGGGTGTGTATGTGTGTGTTGGGGTGTGTTGGGGTGTGTTGGGGTGTGTATGTGTGTGTTGGGGTGTGTTAGAGGGTGTGTTGGGGTATGGATGTGTGTGTTGGGGTGTATTAGGGTGTGTATGTGTGTGTTAGGGGTGTGTATGTGTGTGTTAGGGAGTGTGTTGGGAGGGTGTGTTGGGGTGTGTATGTGTGTGTGTTGGGGTGTGTATGTGTGTGTTGGGGTGTGTATGTGTGTGTTGGGGTGTGTTGGGGTGTGTTGGGGTGTGTATGTGTGTGTTGAGGTGTGTATGTGTATGTTGAGGTGTGTATGTGTGTGTGTTGTGGTGTGGATGTGTGTGTTGGGGTGTATTGGGGTGTGTATGTGTGTGTTGGGGTGTGTTGGGGTGTGTATGTGTGTGTTGGGGTGTGTTGGGGTGTGTTGGGGTGTGTATGTGTGTGTTAGGGAGTGTGTTAGGGTGTGTTGGGGTATGGATGTGTGTGTTGGGGTATATTGGGGTGTGTATGTGTGTGTTGGGGTGTGTATGTGTGTGTTGGGGTGTGTTGGGGTGTGTTGGGGTGTGTATGTGTGTGTTGGGGTGTGTATGTGTGTGTTGAGGTGTGTATGTGTGTGTTGGGGTGTGTATGTGTGTGTTGGGGTGTGTATGTGTGTGTTGGGGTGTGTATGTGTGTATAGGGGTGTGTATGTGTGTGTTGGGGTGTGTATGTGTATGTTGAGGTGTGTATATGTGTGTGTTGTGGTGTGTATGTGTGTGTTGGGGGTGTATTGGGGTGTGTATGTGTGTGTTGGGGGGTGTTGGGGTGTGTTGGGGTGTGTATGTGTGTGTTAGGAGTGTGTTAGGGTGTGTTGGGAGTATGGATGTGTGTGTTAGAGTGTATTGGGGTGTGTATGTGTGTGTTGGGGTGTGTATGTGTATGTTGAGGTGTGTATGTGTGTGTGTTGTGGTGTGTATGTGTGTGTTGGGGTGTGTTGGGGTGTGTTGGGGTGTGTATGTGTGTGTTGGGGTGTGTATGTGTGTGTTGGGGTGTGTATGTGTGTGTTGGGGTGTGTTGGGGTGTGTTGGGGTGTGTATGTGTGTGTTGAGGTGTGTATGTGTGTGTTGAGGTGTGTATGTGTGTGTTGGGGTGTGTATGTGTGTGTTGGGGTGTGTATGTATGTTGAGGTGTGTATGTGTGTGTTGGGGTGTGTATGTGTGTGTGTTGGGGTGTGTATGTGTATGTTGATGTGTGTATGTGTGTGTTGGGGTGTGTATGTGTGTGTTGAGGTGTGTATGTGTGTGTTGGGGTGTGTATGTGTGTGTTGGGGTGTGTATGTGTGTGTTGGGGTGTGTATGTTGGGGTGTGTATGTGTGTGTTGGGGTGTGTATGTGTGTGTTGAGGTGTGTATGTGTGTGTTGATGTGTGTTGGGGTGTGTTGATGTGTGTATGTGTGTGTTTAGGTGTGTATGTGTGTGTTGAGAGTGTGTATGTGTGTGTTAGGGTGTGTATGTGTGTGTTGACATGTGTGTGTATGTGTGTGTATGTGTGTGTATGTGTGTGTATGTGTGTGTGTGTATGTGTGTTGATGTGTGTATGTGTGTGTTGGGGTGTGTATGTGTGTGTTGACATGTGTGTGTATGTGTGTGTATGTGTGTGTTAGAGGTGTGTATGTGTGTTGAGAGTGTGTATGTGTGTCTTGGGGTGTGTATGTGTGTGTTGGGGTGTGTATGTGTGTGTTTGATGTGTGTATGTGTGTGTTGGGGTGTGTATGTGTGTGTTGAGGTGTGTATGTGTGTGTTGATGTGTGTATGTGTGTGTTGATGTGTGTGTTGAGGTGTGTATGTGTGTGTTGGGGTGTGTATGTGTGTGTTGGGGTGTGTATGTGTGTGTTGGGGTGTGTATGTGTATGTTGAGGTGTGTATGTGTGTGTTGGGTGTGTATGTGTGTGTTGGGGTGTGTATGTATGTTGATGTGTGTATGTGTGTGTTGGGGTGTGTATGTGTGTTGAGAGTGTGTATGTGTGTTAGGGTGTGTATGTGTGTGTTGGGGTGTGTATGTGTGTGTTGAGGTGTGTATGTGTGTGTTGGGGTGTGTATGTGTATGTTGTTGTGTGTATGTGTGTGTTGGGGTGTGTATGTGTGTGTTGAGGTGTGTATGTGTGTGTTGGGGTGTGTATGTGTGTGTTGGGGTGTGTATGTGTGTGTTGGGGTGTGTATGTGTGTATAGGGGTGTGTATGTGTGTGTTGGGGTGTGTATGTGTATGTTGAGGTGTGTATATGTGTGTGTTGTGGTGTGTATGTGTGTGTTGGGGTGTATTGGGGTGTGTATGTGTGTGTTGGGGGGTGTTGGGGTGTGTTGGGGTGTGTATGTGTGTGTTGGGGTGTGTTGGGGTGTGTTGGGGTATGGATGTGTGTGTTGGGGTGTATTGGGGTGTGTATGTGTGTGTTGGGTGTGTATGTGTATGTTGAGGTGTGTATGTGTGTGTGTTGTGGTGTGTATGTGTGTGTTGGGGTGTGTTGGGGTGTGTTGGGGTGTGTATGTGTGTGTTGGGGTGTGTATGTGTGTGTTGGGGTGTGTATGTGTGTGTTGGGGTGTGTTGGGGTGTGTTGGGGTGTGTATGTGTGTGTTGAGGTGTGTATGTGTGTGTTGAGGTGTGTATGTGTGTGTTGGGGTGTGTATGTGTGTGTTGACATGTGTGTGTATGTGTGTGTGTATGTGTGTGTATGTGTGTGTTGATGTGTGTATGTGTGTGTTGACATGTGTGTGTATGTGTGTGTATGTGTGTGTTGGGGTGTGTATGTGTGTGTTGAGGTGTGTATGTGTGTCTTGGGGTGTGTATGTGTGTGTTGGGGTGTGTATGTGTGTGTTGATGTGTGTATGTGTGTGTTGGGGTGTGTATGTGTGTGTTGATGTGTGTATGTGTGTGTTGATGTGTGTATGTGTGTGTTGATGTGTGTGTTGAGGTGTGTATGTGTGTGTTGGGGTGTGTATGTGTGTGTTGGGGTGTGTATGTGTGTTGGGGTGTGTATGTGTATGTTGAGGTGTGTATGTGTGTGTTGGGGTGTGTATGTGTGTGTGTTGGGGTGTGTATGTGTTTGTTTATGTGTGTATGTGTGTGTTGGGGTGTGTATGTGTGTTGAGGTGTGTATGTGTGTGTTGGGGTGTGTATGTGTGTGTTGGGATGTGTATGTGTGTGTTGAGGTGTGTATGTGTATGTTGATGTGTGTATGTGTGTGTTGGGGTGTGTATGTGTGTGTTGAGGTGTGTATGTGTGTGTTGGGGTGTGTATGTGTGTGTTGGGAGTGTGTATGTGTGTGTTGAGGTGTGTATGTGTGTGTTAGAGGTGTGTATGTGTGTATAGGGGTGTGTATGTGTGTGTTGGGGTGTGTATGTGTATGTTGAGGTGTGTATGTGTGTGTGTTGTGGTGTGTATGTGTGTGTTGGGGTGTATTGGGGTGTGTATGTGTGTGTTGGGGTGTGTTGGGGTGTGTTGGGGTGTGTATGTGTGTGTTGGGGTGTGTTGGGGTGTGTTGGGGTATGGATGTGTGTGTTGGGGTGTATTGGGGTGTGTATGTGTGTGTTGGGGTGTGTATGTGTGTGTTGGGGTGTGTTGGGGTGTGTTAGTGTGTATGTGTGTGTTGGGGTGTGTATGTGTGTGTTTGGGAGTGTGTATGTGTGTGTTGGGGTGTGTTGGGGTGTGTTGGGGTGTGTATGTGTGTGTTGAGGTGTGTATGTGTATGTTGAGGTGTGTATGTGTGTGTGTTGTGGTGTGGATGTGTGTGTTAGGGTGTATTAGGGTGTGTATGTGTGTGTGTTAGGGTGTGTTGGGGTGTGTATGTGTGTGTTGGGGTGTGTTGGGGTGTGTTGGGGTGTGTATGTGTGTGTTGGGGTGTGTTGGGGTGTGTTAGAGGTATGGATGTGTGTGTTGGGGTATATTAGGGTGTGTATGTGTGTGTTGGGGTGTGTATGTGTGTGTTAGGGTGTGTTGGGGTGTGTTGGGGTGTGTATGTGTGTGTTGGAGGTGTGTATGTGTGTGTTGAGGTGTGTATGTGTGTGTTAGGGTGTGTATGTGTGTGTTGGGGTGTGTATGTGTGTGTTGGGGTGTGTATGTGTATATAGGGGTGTGTATGTGTGTGTTAGGGTGTGTATGTGTATGTTGAGAGTGTGTATATGTGTGTGTTGTGGTGTGTATGTGTGTGTTGGGGTGTATTGGGGTGTGTATGTGTGTGTTAGGGGAGTGTTAGGGGTGTGTTGGGGTGTGTATGTGTGTGTTGGGGTGTGTTAGGGTGTGTTGGGAGTATGGATGTGTGTGTTAGGGTGTATTGGGGTGTGTATGTGTGTGTTGGGGTGTGTATGTGTATGTTGAGAGTGTGTATGTGTGTGTGTTGTGGTGTGTATGTGTGTGTGTTGGGGTGTGTTGGGGTGTGTTGGGGTGTGTATGTGTGTGTTGGGGTGTGTATGTGTGTGTTGGGGTGTGTATGTGTGTGTTGGGGTGTGTTGGGGTGTGTTGGGGTGTGTATGTGTGTGTTGAGGTGTGTATGTGTGTGTTGAGGTGTGTATGTGTGTGTTGGGGTGTGTATGTGTGTGTTGACATGTGTGTGTATGTGTGTGTGTATGTGTGTGTATGTGTGTGTTGATGTGTGTATGTGTGTGTTGACATGTGTGTGTATGTGTGTGTATGTGTGTGTTGGGGTGTGTATGTGTGTGTTGAGGTGTGTATGTGTGTCTTGGGGTGTGTATGTGTGTGTTGGGGTGTGTATGTGTGTGTTGATGTGTGTATGTGTGTGTTGGGTGTGTATGTGTGTGTTGATGTGTGTATGTGTGTGTTGATGTGTGTATGTGTGTGTTGATGTGTGTGTTGAGGTGTGTATGTGTGTGTTGGGGTGTGTATGTGTGTGTTGGGGTGTGTATATGTGTGTTGGGGTGTGTATGTGTATGTTGAGGTGTGTATGTGTGTGTTGGGGTGTGTATGTGTGTGTGTTGGGGTGTGTATGTGTATGTTGATGTGTGTATGTGTGTGTTGGGGTGTGTATGTGTGTTGAGGTGTGTATGTGTGTGTTGGGGTGTGTATGTGTGTGTTGGGATGTGTATGTGTGTGTTGAGGTGTGTATGTGTATGTTGATGTGTGTATGTGTGTGTTGGGGTGTGTATGTGTGTGTTGAGGTGTGTATGTGTGTGTTGGGGTGTGTATGTGTGTGTTGGGGTGTGTATGTGTGTGTTGAGGTGTGTATGTGTGTGTTGGGGTGTGTATGTGTGTATAGGGGTGTGTATGTGTGTGTTGGGGTGTGTATGTGTATGTTGAGGTGTGTATGTGTGTGTGTTGTGGTGTGTATGTGTGTGTTGGGGTGTATTGGGGTGTGTATGTGTGTGTTGGGGTGTGTTGGGGTGTGTTGGGGTGTGTATGTGTGTGTTGGGGTGTGTTGGGGTGTGTTGGGGTATGGATGTGTGTGTTGGGGTGTATTGGGGTGTGTATGTGTGTGTTGGGGTGTGTATGTGTGTGTTGGGGTGTGTTGGGGTGTGTTGGGGTGTGTATGTGTGTGTTGGGGTGTGTATGTGTGTGTTGGGGTGTGTATGTGTGTGTTGGGGTGTGTTGGGGTGTGTTGGGGTGTGTATGTGTGTGTTGAGGTGTGTATGTGTATGTTGAGGTGTGTATGTGTGTGTGTTGTGGTGTGGATGTGTGTGTTGGGGTGTATTGGGGTGTGTATGTGTGTGTTGGGGTGTGTTGGGGTGTGTATGTGTGTGTTGGGGTGTGTTGGGGTGTGTTGGGGTGTGTATGTGTGTGTTGGGGTGTGTTGGGGTGTGTTGGGGTATGGATGTGTGTGTTGGGGTATATTGGGGTGTGTATGTGTGTGTTGGGGTGTGTATGTGTGTGTTGGGGTGTGTTGGGGTGTGTTGGGGTGTGTATGTGTGTGTTGGGGTGTGTATGTGTGTGTTGGGGTGTGTATGTGTGTGTTGGGGTGTGTTGGGGTGTGTTGGGGTGTGTATGTGTGTGTTGAGGTGTGTATGTGTATGTTGAGGTGTGTATGTGTGTGTGTTGTGGTGTGGATGTGTGTGTTGGGGTGTATTGGGGTGTGTATGTGTGTGTTGGGGTGTGTTGGGGTTTGTTGGGGTGTGTTGGGGTGTGTATGTGTGTGTTGGGGTGTCAGTGTAAGAATGTGTGAGTTTGTGGGTAGATTTCAGTATTTCAGTGCAAGAGAGTTGGTGCAAAGAAGCGGTCAATGCAGGTAGTCCTGGTAGCCATTTGATTAGCAGCGGTCAATGCAGGTAGTCCTGGTAGCCATTTGATTAGCAGCGGTCAATGCAGGTAGTCCTGGTAGCCATTTGATTAGCAGCGGTCAATGCAGGTAGTCCTGGTAGCCATTTGATTAGCAGCGGTCAATGCAGGTAGTCCTGGTAGCCATTTGATTAGCAGCGGTCAATGCAGGTAGTCCTGGTAGCCATTTGATTAGCAGCGGTCAATGCAGGTAATCCGGGTAGCCATTTGATTAGCAGCGGTCAATGCAGGTAGTCCTGGTAGCCATTTGATTAGCAGCGGTCAATGCAGGTAGTCCTGGTAGCCATTTGATTAGCAGCGGTCAATGCAGGTAGTCCTGGTAGCCATTTGATTAGCAGCGGTCAATGCAGGTAGTCCGGGTAGCCATTTGATTAGCAGCGGTCAATGCAGGTAGTCCTGGTAGCCATTTGATTAGCAGCGGTCAATGCAGGTAGTCCGGGTAGCCATTTGATTAGCTATTTAGAAGACTTGTTTAGCAGTCTTATGGCTTGGGGGTAGAAGCTGTTCAGGGTCCGGTTGGTTCCAGACTTGGTGCACTGGTACCGCTTGCCGTGTGGTAGCAAAGCGAACAGTCTATGGCTTGTGTGGCTGGAGTCCTTGACAATTTCTAACACCGCCTGGTATAGAGGTCCTGGATGGCAGGGACTCACCACCATCTGTAGTGCCTTGTAGTCGGGTGCCTTGAAGTTGCCGTACCTAGCAGTGATGCTTCCAGTCAAGATATCCCATGTGGCTCAGTTGGTAGAGCATGGAGCTTGCAATGTCAGGGTTGTGGGTTTGATTCCCATGGCTGACCAGCACAATAAATGTCTGTACTCTGACTACTGAGCCACTCTAGATAAAAGCATCTGCTAAAATATGAGATGCTCTCAATGGTACAGCTTGTCCTTGAGTTAAAATGAGATGGATTTAAACAGGAAGTGCCATCGACTAAAGGGATCCACCTCTGTAGTGATGTCAGAGACAAGCTGGCAGAGGGTCACTCCCAATGGTGTGTGTGTCGCTCATATTAGGAGGAGAGTGTGTTTGTGTGCTCTGTTTCAGAACCCAGAAGAAATGCCTCGATCAGACGGACAGCATCAAAGCCATGTAATAAATTCTGCAGTCAAACTTTTTTCATTATGTAATCCCAAATTGTTTGTGGATATGTGGGCAACAAAAGCTCATCATTCACCTTTTGCTGTCAAGCTTACGCATACCATTTGATGCATTTGTTGGAAAGAATCCAATGTATGCACCATAAAGAACGCAACATTCCATTGGAAATGAAGGTACTTCTGGTGTGCCAAAAACGCAATGACGCTGTCGGTCTGATCGAGTTGACTGACAGTGTGGACTGTCCACTCCAGTCAGGAGTGGTGCTCTGGGCCTCCAGTCAGGGATGGTGCTCTGGGCCTCCAGTCAGGGATGGTGCTCTGGGCCTCCAGTCAGGGATGGTGCTCTGTGCCTCCAGTCAGGGATGGTGCTCTGTGCCTCCAGTCAGGGATGGTGCTCTGTGCCACCAGTCAGGGATGGTGCTCTGTGCCACCAGTCAGGGATGGTGCTCTGTGCCACCAGTCAGGGATGGTGCTCTGTGCCACCAGTCAGGGATGGTGCTCTGTGCCACCAGTCAGGGATGGTGCTCTGTGCCACCAGTCAGGGATGGTGCTCTGTGCCACCAGTCAGGAGTGGTGCTCTGGGCCTCCAGTCAGGGATGGTGCTCTGGGCCTCCAGTCAGGGATGGTGCTCTGGGCCTCCAGTCAGGGATGGTGCTCTGGGCCTCCAGTCAGGGATGGTGCTCTGTGCCACCAGTCAGGGATGGGGTTCTGGGCCTCCAGTCAGGGATGGTGCTCTGGGCCTCCAGTCAGGGATGGTGCTCTGTGCCACCAGTCAGGGGCGGTGCTCTGGGCCTCCAGTCTGGGATGGTGCTCTGTGCCTCCAGTCAGGAGTGGTGCTCTGTGCCTCCAGTCAGGAGTGGTGCTCTGTGCCTCCAGTCAGGTATGGTGCTCTGTGCCTCCAGTCAGGAGTGGTGCTCTGTGCCTCCAGTCAGGGACGGTGCTCTGTGCCTCCAGACAGGAGTGGTGCTCTGGGCTTCCAGTCAGGGGTGGTGCTCTGGGCCTCCAGTCAGGGGTGGTGCTCTGGGACTCCAGTCAGGAGTGGTGCTCTGTGCCACCAGTCAGGGATGGTGCTCTGGGCCTCCAGTCAGGGATGGTGCTCTGGGCCTCCAGTCAGGGATGGTGCTCTGGGCCTCCAGTCAGGGATGGTGCTCTGGGCCTCCAGTCAGGGATGGTGCTCTGTGCCACCAGTCAGGGATGGGGTTCTGGGCCTCCAGTCAGGGATGGTGCTCTGGGCCTCCAGTCAGGGATGGTGCTCTGTGCCACCAGTCAGGGGCGGTGCTCTGGGCCTCCAGTCTGGGATGGTGCTCTGTGCCACCAGTCAGGGATGGTGCTCTGTGCCTCCAGTCAGGGATGGTGCTCTGGGCCTCCAGTCAGGGATGGTGCTCTGGGCCTCCAGTCAGGGATGGTGCTCTGGGCCTCCAGTCAGGATGGTGCTCTGTGCCTCCAGTCAGGAATGGTGCTCTGTGCCTCCAGTCAGGGGTGGTGCTCTGGGCCTCCAGTCAGGGATGGTGCTCTGGGCCTCCAGTCAGGGATGGTGCTCTGTGCCTCCAGTCAGGAGTGGTGCTCTGCCACCAGTCAGGAGTGGTGCTCTGTGCCTCCAGTCAGGAGTGGTGCTCTGTGCCTCCAGTCAGGAGTGGTGCTCTGTGCCTCCAGACAGGAGTGGTGCTCTGTGCCTCCAGTCAGGGATGGTGCTCTGTGCCTCCAGTCAGGGACGGTGCTCTGTGCCTCCAGACAGGAGTGGTGCTCTGCCACCAGTCAGGGATGGAGCTCTGTGCCAACAGTGGGAAAGAACACGAGTTAAAGTGCCCCTGTCTAGAGATCTGGATCTCTGATGTACATAATCTAGTGTGTTTGTCATATAACCTCAGGGTCACTGGTTCAAGCCCTGCTCTGACCTGAATCGCTGCAATTTTACCGACAGGAGCTTTATCAAATACCAGTGGTGGAAAAAGTACCCAATTGTAATACTTGAGTAAAAGTAAAGATACCTTAATAGAAAATGACTCAAGTAAATGTAAAAGCCACCCATTGAAATCCTACTTGAATAAAAGTCTAAAACTATTTGGGTCTAAATATACTTAAGTATCAAAAGTAAAAGCATAAATCTTTTAAAATTCCTTATATTAAGCAAACCAGACAGCACCAGTTTCTAGTTTTTTTTAATTTACAGATAGTCAGGGTTACGCTCCAACACTCAGACATAATTTACAAACAAAGCTTGTGTTTAGTGAGTCCTCCAGATCAGAGACAGTAGGGATGACCAGGGATGTCCTATTGATAAGTGTGTGAATTAAACCATTTTCCTGTCCTGCTAAGCATTCAAAATGTATAGAGTACTTTTGGGTGTCAGGGAAAATGTATGGAGTAAAAAGTACAATAATTTGTTTATGAATGTAGTAAAGTAAAAGTTCAAAAAATATATAAATAGTAAAGTACAGATACCACAAAAAACTACTTAAGAGGTACTTTCAATTATTTTTACTTAAGTACTTTAGACCACTGTCAAATACATGTTCTCAGTGTCATGTCAAGTAAACAGTGGAAAGAGGTGAGGTCAAAGTGATGTGGATGTAGCAGAACTGGATTGCTAATGTATTCACTATCGCATTCTGAACGCCTGAAATCTGTAGATGTTGTTTGCTTCTTGAAAGAGTGCATCGTCTGATGCAGCCAGTAACCAGACACACTGGGACATGATCACATCCTAACAGCAGGCGCTGATTACACTCAACATGGGGAGGATGGACATAAAGACGGGAGACAAAAAAATCCTCCCAAATTCTAGTCCTTGTTTCCCCTCAACAGGAGTCCTGTGTCTGGTTATACCGCTAATACTAATGATGGAATACAAAACAGGAACATTTTTTATCGGCAACAACAAAACAGTCCTATCTCCGCCAGCCTCACAGCACCACACACTGCTCTTTGACAACTTCCTGCTGGGTCTACGCCGGAAACCCTTACCGACAACCCCCACCATCTCTCAACCCTGTTACCAAGGCAACATAGGGTGAAAGTAGGTAATACAGTTGAAGTCGGAAGTTTACATACACTTAGGTTGGAGTCATTAAAACTCGTTTTTCAACCACTCCACAAATTTCTTGTTAACAAACTATAGTTTTGGCAAGTCAGTTAGGACATCTACTTTGTGTATGACACAAGTAATTGTTCCAACAATTGTTTACAGAAAGATTATTACTAACGTAACTGGGCAAACACGAATGACAATCATAACGTTAACCACAAACAAAAACCCACAAACCCCTAGTGAAAACTACAAACATATATATGGTTCCCAATTAGAGGTAACGACACTCAGCTGCCTCTAATTGGGAACCATTACCCCAACATAGAAATAGAGAACCTAGAACAGAAAAAACCCTACACCAAAACAAAACAAAACACGCCAACCTGTCTTCTCAGGCCTGGACGTGACAGCATGACATAAGTAATCTTTCCAACAATTGCTTACAGACAGATTATTTCACTTATAATTCATTGTATCACAATTCCAGTGGGTCAGAAGTTTACATACACTAAGTTGACTGTGCCTTTAAACAGCTTGGAAAATCCCAGAAAATGATGTCCTGGCTTTAGAAGCTTCTGATAGGCTAATTTACATACTTTGAGTCAATTGGAGGTGTACCTGTGGATGTACTTCAAGGCCTACATTCAAACTCAGTGCCTCTTTGATTGACATCATGGGAAAATCAAAAGAAATCAGCCAAGACCTCAGAGAAAAAATTGTAGACCTCCATAAGTCTGTTTCATCCTTGGTGCAATTTCCAAACGCCTGAAGGTACCACATTCATCTGTACAAACAATAGTATGCAACTATAAACACCATGGGACCACACAGCTGTCATACCGTTCAAGAAGGAGACGTGTTCTGTCTCCTAGAGATGAACGTACTTTGATGCGAAAAGTGCAAATCAATCCCAGAACAACAGCAAAGGACCTTGTAAAGATGCTGGAGGAAACAGGTACAAAAGTATCTATATCCACAGTAAAACGAGTCATATATCGACAAAACCTGAAAGGCCGCTCAGCAAGGAAGAAGCCACTGCTCCAAAACAATTTGCAACTGCACATGGGGACAAAGATCGTACTTTTTGGAGAAATGTCCTGTGGTCTGATGAAACAAAAATATAACTGTTTGGCCATAATGACCATCGTTATGTTTGGAGGAAAAAGGGGGACGCTTGCAAGCCGAAGAACACCATCCCAACCGTGAAGCACGGGGGTGGCAGCATCATGTTGTGGGGGTGCTTTGCTGCAGGAGGGACTGGTGCACTTCACAAAATAGATGGCATCATGAGGGAGGAAAATTATGTGGATATATTGAAGCAACATCTCAAGACATCAGTCAGGAAGTTATTGCTTGGTCGCAAATGGGTCTTCTAAATGGACAATGACCCCAAGCATACTTCCAAAGTTGTGGCAAAATGGCTTAAGGACAACAAAGTCAAGGTATTGGAGTGGCCATCACAAAGCCCTGACCTCAATCCTATAGAAAATTTGAGGGCAGAACTGAAAAAGCATGTGTGAGCAAGGAGGCCTACAAACCTGACTCAGATACACCAGCTCTGTCAGGAGGAATGGGCCAAAAATGTTCAAGGTGTGATTTAGACCAGAGAGAGGGAGGGAGAGATAGTCCAGTCTTTGATGGTGTGATTTAGACTAGAGAGAGATGGAGAGAGTCCAGTCTTTGATGGTGTGATTTAGACCAGAGAGAGAGAGGGAGAGATAGTCCAGTCTTTGATGGTGTGATTTAGACCAGAGAGAGAGGGAGCGATAGTCCAGTCTTTGATGGTGTGATTTAGACCAGAGAGAGAGATGGAGAGATAGTCCAGTCTTTGATGGTGAACGTACCTGTCTGATGTTAATAGCGGAAAGTTTTTATCAGTGTCAAATGTTTGTAAAGATTGACATGAAAAGGCAGCAGCAATGTGGTTGATGTGGATCCTGCAGTATGTGCCACATCCTCCTCATCATGCTTCGCTAGCTACATCTTAGTTGTGGCAAAGTTTTTAGAAGGCCATTATACTTATGGTGCTCCCAGAAGTATACTGTAGTTAGCAGTCTGATCTCACTGTGAAGCGCTCTGTGGCAAAATGTCATTGTTAAAAGCCCCACTGCCCCAGTTTGATATGAGTCAGCATGGCACTTTTAGTCTCGGGCTGTATTTATATCCAAAACATTAACCCTCCCTCGCCCCCACCCCCGCTCATCACGCCCTTTCAAATTCTGTCAGAACCACAGTGAATCTATTGCTCACCCAGCTGTCCCAGATGCACTGAGGACAGAGAACATTGTTTTGAAATGAAATGTAGTCTAGCAGTGGGATTGTTCAGGGAGCCATGGCAACAGCAGGCCAACAGTAGACCACTCACAGAACAATGACAGCAGAGCTTTTACTGCATCCCACAGGTAAGTCAACTCCCTCAATTAGACAGTAATACATAGCTAATGCATCATCCGTAATCTACTGCTGTGTCAGCCTCTCTTTTGGGTCAAACTACTGTTTCATCACAGCTCTGCTGATTGGTGCGTACAGCTTCCTGCTCAATCCCCATAGGACAGAAGCTCCACCACCTCATCAGTTGGTTAGTACTGCCTGTGTTTAGATGACAGAATGACTGGCTTTTGGAACAGCTCCTGTGCTCTCTTTCTCTCCCCTCCCTCTCTCTTTCTCTCTTTCTCTCCCCTCCTTCTCTCTGTCTCTCTTTCTCTCCCCTCCTTCTCTTGGTCTCTTTTTCTCACCCCTCACTCTCTCTTTCTCTCCTTCTCTCCCCTCCCTCTCTCTTTCACTCCGTCTCTCTTGTGGGTCTAAAAGATGAGATGTACCTGTGTTGTAACATTATGCTGCCTCACTCCCAAAGGAGTGGAGACTATTTCAGGCTCAAAACACAAACACACCACCACCACCCATGCTCAGGCCCACAGTGACACCCATGCTCAGGCCCACAGTGACACCCATGCTCAGGCCCACAGCGTGACAGTGACTCCTAGAGGCTGTGTGTGACAGTGTCCTTCCATTTACCTGAGAGATTATTTAACTCACTGAGATGAGTTATTAAGTATGTCACACTCAATCAAACTCATAGTCTCTCTCTACTGTCTCTAAAGCACTCGCTTCCCCTCTCTCTCTCTCTCTCTCTCTCTCTCTCTCTCTCTCTCTCTCTCTCTCTCTCTCTCTCTCTGTACACACAGTGAGTGTACAAAACATTAAGCACATGCTCTTTCCATGACATAGACTGACCAGGTGAATCCAGGTGATCCTTATTGATGTCCCTTGTTAAATCTACTTCAATCAATGTAGACGAAGGGAAGGAGACAGGTTAAAGAAGGATTTTAAATCCTTGAGACAATTGAGACATGATTGTGTATGAGTGCCATTCAGAAGGTGAATTGGCAAGACAAAATATTTAAGTGCCTTTGAAAATGGAATGGTATTAGGTGCCAGGCGCACTGGTTTGTGTCAAGAACTGTAATACTGCTGGGTTTTTCACGCTCAACAGTTTCCGGTGTTTATCAAGAATGGTCCACCACCCAAGGGACATCCAGCCAACTTGAGACAACTGTGGGAGTCCATGCCCCAACGAATTGAGGCTGTTCTGCTGTTCTGAGGGCAAGGGGGGGGCGCATCTCAATAATAGGAAGGCATCTGTATCACAATTCCAGTGGGTCAGAAGTTTACATACACTAAGTTGGCTGTGGTTTAAACAGCTTAGAAAATCCCAGAAAATGATGTCATGGCTTTAGAAGCTTCTGATAATTTGAGTAAATCGGAGGTGTAACTGTGTCATGTTGTGGGGGTGCTTTGCTGCAGGAGGGACTGGTGCACTTCACAAAATAGATTGCATCATGAGGAAGGAAAATTATGTGGATATATTGAAGCAACATCTCAAGACATCAGTCAGGAAGTTATTTTTTTTTGCTTTTCTTTCAAAAACAAGGACATTTCTAAGTGACCCCAAACTTTTGAACGGTAGTGTATATATACACCTTCTCTCTCTCTACCTCCATCGCTCTCTTTATCTCTCTCTCTCTACCTCTGTCTCTCTACCTTTCTCTCTCTCTCTCTCTCTCTCTACATCTCTCTCTACCTCCGTCTCTACATCTGTCTCTCTCTCTCTCTCTCTGTCTCTACATGTCTCTCTCTCCCACTCTCTCTACTTCTCTTATTCCCCCTCGCTCTCTCTCATTATTTCTTGCTCCCCCCACTCATTATAATGGTCTTGTGTGTCTTGATTTCTTACACGTTCCTAAGAGATGTAACAGTGGTAGTCTGACTGATTAACTGGTTCAGATAAAACATTATAGGAATCTTCAATTTTTTGTGACACGACACACATATCTGTTAGTTATTTATTTTAATTAAATTGAACCATAAAGGGTTCATCATTGCCTGATGACGCTCAGTCCTTCATTGATCTTCTGCATTGGTTCCTGTGGAGCAGAGTAGGTGGGGTTTGATCCTGTTTATACTGGCTCCATCAGGGAAAGCAGACTAGAGGCTGCTTAACTTCTGTAATGAAGGACTTTGCTCAGATTGAAGCCTACTTGACCTTTCTGTTCCTAATCTAAATCTGCATTGAGCTGAGCACTTCATTGCAAATGCGAAAAACCTGTCAGAGAAAAACACATCTGAATGTGTGAATGGCTTATAAGACCTTTGAGTGTGGGCCATCAGCAGTGACTCAAATAATAAGTCACAACCGTCAACTGACAAGAGAATCAAGCCTTCCTCCCCTAACTCTGTCAAACAGATAACAGACAGACAATCAGCTGTCCTCCCCTCACTCCTTCAAACAGATAACAGACAAACAATCAGCTGTCCTCCCCTCACTCTGTCAAACAGATAAGACAGACAATCAGCTGTCCTCCCCTAACTCTGTCAAACAGATAAGACAGACAATCAGCTGTCCTCCCCTCACTCCGTCAAACAGATAACAGACAGACAATCAGCTGTCCTCCCCTAACTCTGTCAAACAGATAAGACAGACAATCAGCTGTCCTCCCCTAACTCTGTCAAACAGATAACAGACAGACAATCAGCTGTCCTCCCCTCACTCCGTCAAACAGATAACAGACAGACAATCAGCTGTCCTCCCCTAACTCTGTCAAACAGATAAGACAGACAATCAGCTGTCCTCCCCTAACTCTGTCAAACAGATAAGACAGACAATCAGCTGTCCTCCCCTAACTCTGTCAAACAGATAAGACAGACAATCAGCTGTCCTCCCCTCACTCTGTCAAACAGATAACAGACAGACAATCAGCTGTCAGCTCAATTATGCGTCTGCATTTCCTTGTGTTTGCTCCTCATCCCTTCAGTTTAGGAGAGCCAATCAGAATGTTTACACACATCCTGCAACCAGACACACACACACACACACAGCAAAAAACACACACATGCTTGGTCCTTTGTGGCTCAGTCGCGCTTGCAACGCGAAGGATCATGGGTTTATTTCCCACTGAGGCCATCCTATACGTAACATGTATGCATGCATGACTAAGTTGTTTCAGATGAAAGTGTCTGCTAAATGGCATATATTGTACAAACAGCCCCCCCTCTCTCTCTCTCTCTCTCTCTCTCATAGGTCCCCCACCACATCGTTTCTCAAAGAAGATATAGAGTGGAGGTGTCATAATACTCATAAATACTCATAAAGCCTAGCGTTTTATTTTTCCCATAGGGGATTCTATAAACACTTCAAATAAGGGCTGTGTTTCGTGTAGGCTTATTTTATTATACATTTTTATTTTAAGTGTTCCTAAAAATAAATTATGGAAAAATGATTGGAACCATTTCCCTGTTTGACCGCTAGGCTTTATAGGTATTATGACTCATACTGTGGTACTCTATACAACACAATCATAAGGTCTTTGTATGATTGGTTGATTAAATAGTTTAAATCCATGACATACCAATATGAAACAGAAGTACACTTTTACGTAATCAGAAGACGTCGTCAGACTCTAATTAGTCCAGGTGATCAACATACAGGAAAGTAGCCAGATCGCTTCACTTTTTCCACATTTTGTTACGTTACAGCCTTATTTTTAAATTGATTCAATTAAATGTTTCCCTCATCAATCTACACACAATACCCCATAATGACAAAGCAAAAACAGGTTTTTAGACATTTTTGCATAAGTATTCAGACCCTTTGCTATGAGACTCGAAATTGAGCTCAGGTGCATCCTGTTTCAGTTGATCATCATTGAGATGTTTCTACAACTTGATTAGAGTCCACCTGTGGTAAATTCAATTGATTGAACATGATTTAGGAAGCCACACACCTGTCTATATAAGGTCCCACGTTTGACAGTACATGTCTGAGCAAAAACCAAGTTATGAGGTCGAAGGAATTGTCTGTAGAGCTCCGAGAGAGGATTGTGTTGAGGCACAGATCCGGGGATATGTACCAAAAAATTTAAGCATTATTGAAAATCCTCTAAAACACAGTGGCCTCAATCATTCTTAAATGGAGGAAATTTAGAACCACCAATACTCTTCGTAGAGCTGGCCGTCCGGCCAAACTGAGCAATTGTGGGAGAAGGGCCTTGGTCAGGGAGGGGAACAAGAACCCGATGGTCACTCTGACAGAGCTCCAGAGTTCCTCTGTGGAGATGGGGGGAACCTTCCAGAAGGACAACCATCTCCGCAGCACTCCACCAATCAGGCCTTTATGGTAGAGTGGCCAGATGGAAGCACCTAAAGGACTGTCAGACCGTGAGAAACAAGATTCTCTGGTCTGATGAAACCAAGATTGAACTCTTTGGCCTGAATGCCAAGCGTCACGTCTGGTGGAAACCTGGCACCATCCCTACGGTGAAGCATGGTTGAGGCAGCATCATGATGAAGATATGTATTTTTTTTTAGGGACTGGGAGACTAGTCAGGATCGAGGGAAAGATGAAATGAGCAAAGTACTGAGAGATCCTTGATGAAAACCTGCTTCAGAGCTCTCAGGACCTCAGGACTAGGTTGAAGGTTCACCTTCCAACTGGACAATGACCCTAAGCACACAGCCAAGACAATCGAGGAGTGGCTTTGGGTCTCTGAATGTCCTTGAGTGGCCCAGCCAAACCCCGGACTTGAACCCGATCAAGCATCTCTGGAGAGACCTGAAAATATTAGTCCATGATTGTCTGTAGACCCTGCCACATACGTCTCGTGTCTGAGCCGTTGAATTGTGACTCCACTTACCTTTTGCCTGTTTGATTGCCTTACAGAGGGAATAACTACACTGTTTGTATTTGATCATTATTCCCAGTCACCTTGCCATGGTTAAATGAGGTGGTTCGCGCTTTCAGTTTTGCGCACGAATGCTGCCATCTATCCACAGTTTATGGTTTGGGTAGGTTTTAATAGTCACAGTGGGTACAACATCCCCCATACACTTCCTGATGAACTCAATCACCGTATCCGTGTATTCGTTGATTTTATTCTCAGAGGCTACCCGGAACATATCCTAGTTCGCGTGATCAAAACAATCTTGAAGCATGGTTTCCGATTGGTCAAACCAGAGTTGAATAGACCTTAGTACGGATACTTCCTGTTTGAGTTTCTGCTTTCAGGAAGGGAGGAGCAAAATGTAGTCGTGATCAGATTTCCCGAAGGGAGGGCGGGGGAGGGCCTTGTAGGCATTTCGAAAAGTTGAGTAGCAGTGGTCTAATGTTTTTCCAGAGTGAGTACTACAGTCAATGTATTGGTAGAACTTCGGTAGCGTTTTCCTCAAATTTGCTTTGTTAAAATCCCCAGCTACAATAAATGTGGCCTCAGGATATGTGGTTTCCAGTTTTGTGGGACAAAAATCCATCTCTTTGGTAATTTTCCAGTACCCATGTTGGAGAGTCTCCGGTCAACCTAGTAATTTTCCAGTACCCATACTATTTCCTTTGGAAGTAGGAAGAAGAAGCAGTAAACAAAATTAAGTGCAGGAGTGGTCCAACATAGAGTTAAACATTAGACATATGTAAACAGAATGAAGTGCAGGAGTGGTCCAACATAGAGTTAAACATTAGACATATGTAAACAGAATGAAGTGCAGGAGTGGTTCAACATAGAGTTAAACATTAGACATATGTAAACAGAATGAAGTGCAGGAGTGGTCCAACATAGAGTTAAACATTAGACATATGTAAACAGAATGAAGTGCAGGAGTGGTTCAACATAGAGTTAAACATTAGACATATGTAAACAGAATGAAGTGCAGGAGTGGTCCAACACAGTGTTAAACATTAGACATATGTAAACAGAATGAAGTGCAGGAGTGGTCCAACACAGAGTTAAACATTAGACATATGTAAACAGAATGAAGTGCAGGAGTGGTCCAACATAGAGTTAAACATTAGACATATGTAAACAGAATGAAGTGCAGGAGTGGTCCAACACAGAGTTAAACATTAGACATAAAGAAACAGAACTAAGTGGTGTCTATGTGAATAAGCTAAGTTGAGCCAACAAAGACCAGACTGTTTGGAGCCACATAGAATCTAGTTAAGGCAACTGCAGGGTACATGGATCAATCATTTCCAAGTGACACAGACCTGAACTGGTGTGGGACAGTGACTATGCATTTTTACCAACCAATACAGGAGCCACAAACTATGTATATGTATTGGGAAGACATGGTTGTGTTCATTAAAATCTATTTGAAATGTTTTTATAATGGGAACATATATATGTAATAAATGTATTATTCTAACCTGAGCCAGATGTGGGCGTACACAAGCCCGAATGAAGTCAAAGATAATAGTGGAGCATGGCCAAGGTGAGTTAATCGTCTACATAGGAAGGAGGGAACATGTCTGGTGGAAATATATAAATACTGATGTCTGAACAAGAAGAGTCAGTTCTTCCATGGAATTGCTCGGCTTTGCTACTTTCTGTAATAAAGTCTAATTGAATTCCCAAGCTCCGGTATCTGAGAAACACTTGATTCAATATTTCCACGACAGTTTGCATAAAGTCCAGTGCAGTTCTTTAAGGGCCGTCGTGATATTGGCTTGAGGGGGAATATACACGCCTGTGACTATAACCAAAGATAATTCTCATGGGAGGTAATACAGTCGGCATTTGATTGTGAGGTATTCTAGGTAAGGTGAACAAATGGACTTGAGTTTCTGAATGTTATCACAATCACACCATGAGTAGTTAATCATGAAACATAGATCCCCGCCTTTCTTCTTCCTGGAGAGTTCTTTATTCCTGTCTGCACGCTTTACTGAGTACCCAGCTGGCTGTATGGACGGGGACAGTATATCCCAAGAGAGCCATGTTTGTGTGAAACATAGTATGTGTATAAGGTAGTTGTTGTGAATTTGTTAGATTACTTTGTTAGATTACTTGTTAGATACTACTGCATGGTCGGAACTAGAAGCACAAGCATTTCGCTACACTCGCATTAACATCTGCTAACCATGTGTATGTGACAAATAAAATTTGATTTGATTTCCAGTCCCTGATGTCTCTCTGGAAGTAGACCCTCGCCCTGAGCTCGTCTACTTTATTATCCAGAGACTGAACATTAGCGAGTAATATACTCGGAAGCGGTGGATGGTGTGCACGCCTCCTGACTCAGACTACAAGTCCACTCTGAATACCTCTTCTCCGCCAGTGGTGTTTTGGAGCAGCCTCTGGATAGGGTACAACAGTTAAACTAAGCTCATGAGGCATTTACACTGTATAGGTTATATTCTACAAGAATCAATGGGTACATATCATTCATTTAGTCCAAAAATGGATGTAGCAACTGCAGATTGCCCCTATAACTGAGACCTAGAACATTCTACCTCTATTTGGCTCTGCTGTTATACTGTATGTTTCACAACAGAGTGAGCGTCACACTGACTCACATAAATACACACACCTCCAACAAGATAACTGATCTTCACTATGAGCATCACTCACAGAAATACACACACCTCCATAAAGATAACCGATCTTCACTATGGCCATGCTAGAAACAGTGCAAGTGTCAATCTACTTGTATCCACCTTAACTCGTGTTCATTTCAACACTCGTCCACTCTCATCAGTGTTAATTTAACACTTTTGGTAGTGTTTATATTGAAACACTTGGAGTGTTAAAATATAACACTTCAGATGTTGTTCAAATTATCCATGGGAGTGTTAATTTCAACACCCTCAGTACTAAGCAGCAACACCTTTCAGTGTTGAGGATCAACTCTAGAGAGGGCATCCTGTAGCTGAATTGACACCAGGAAGTGCTAAATATTCACACTAGGAAATAAAAAAAATGTGTCTGGTTCTTTCCCACTCAAAAAACAAGCCTGCAAGTTGTAGTTGAGTTAAACAGGAGCAATAAAGGATTTGTTACAAGAGTAGTGACATCACAGGCACATCAGAATGAAATCAGTGCATCACAGGCACATCAGAATGAAATCAGTGCATCACAGGCACATTAGAATGAAAGAAGTGCATTACAGGCACCTCAGTACATATAAATATGAGAGTATTTGCTATTTGCTATAACAAGAGATTTGCTATTTAACACAAGTGGAAGGCCTCGTAAGACTAGGTATGCAATTTGCCAATAATCTGACTGTTACTCAATTATGTCAAACAAAGGAACAACATAAAAGGCTTATCAAATTTCAGATCACCAACTTTGACAGCAACTTTGTCATCAACACCATCAAACATAGTGAATGCATGGTAATGTTCACTCAAATGATCAGTATGCAACTTGTCCAGAAATATACAATATTGTCAAACACACTGATCTTAGTTATTTTACAAGACTAACAGTCCCTCTCTGTACTCTGTGCCATCCATCTTAACCCAGCTGGTAGAGTAAATAGCTTTCTGTATAGTGACCTGAAGTGACACCGTCAATTCCTCACCACCAGTAACATGGTGATGGCAAGGGACGTAGTAAGGTTCTTGAAGTTGAGGGTGTTCTTAAAGAGTTTGTGCTTTGCCTCAAACCTCATGCTGAACATACAGTTGAAGTCGGAAGTTTACATACACTTAGGTTGGAGTCATTAAAACTCATTTTTCAACCACTCCACAAGTTTCTTGTTAACAAACTATAGTTTTGGCAAGTCGGTTAGGACATACACTTTGTGCATGACATAAGTAATTTTTCCAACAATTGCTTACAGACAGATCATTTCACTTATAATTCATTGTATCACAATTCCAGTGGGTCAGAAGTTTAGATACACTAAGTTGACTGTGCCTTTAAACAGCTTGGACAATTCCAGAAAATGATGTCATGGCTTTAGAAGCTTCTGATAGGCTAATTGACATCATTTGAATCAATTGGAGGTGTACCTGTGGATGTATTTCAAGGCCTACCTTCAAACTCATTGCCTCTTTGCTTGACATCATGGGAAAATCAAAAGAAATCAGCCAAGACCTCAGAAAAAAAAGTTGTAGACCTCCACAAGTCTGATTCATCCATTGGAGCAATTTCCAAATGCCTAAAGGTACCACGTTCATCTGTACAAACAATAGTACGCAAGTATAAACACCATGGGACCACGCAGCCGTCATACCACTCAGGAAGGAGACGCGTTCTGTCTCCTGGAGATGAATGTACTTTGGTTCGAAAAGTGCAAATCAATCCAAAAACAACAGCAAAGGACCTTGTGAAGATGCTGGAGGAAACAGGTACAAAAGTACATATATCCACAGTAAAACGAGTCTTATATCGACATAATCTGAAAGGCCGCTCAGCAAGGAAGAAGCCACTGCTCCAAAACCGCCATAAAAAAGCCAGACTACGGTTTGCAACTGCACATGGGGACAAAGATCGTACTTTTTGGAGAAATGTCCTCTAGTCTGATGAAACAAAAATAGAACTGTTTGGCCGTAATGACCATCGTTATGTTTGTAAAAAGGGGGGACGCTTGCAAGCCGAAGAACACCATCCCAGCCGTGAAGCACAGGCGTAGCAGCATCCTGTTGTGGGGGTGCTTTACTGCAGGAGGGACTGGTGCACTTTACAAAATAGATGGCATCATGAGGGAGTAAAATTATGTGGATATATTGAAGCAACATCCCAAGACATCAGTCAGGAAGTTAAAGCTTGGTCGCAAATGTGTCTTCCAAATGGACAATAACCCCAAGCATACTTCCAAAGTTGTGGCAAAAGGTCAAGGTATTGGAGTGGCCATCACAGTGCTGACCTCAATCCCATAGAAAATGTGTGTGCAGAACTGAAAAAGCGTGTGCGAGCAAGGAGGCCTACAAACCTGACTGACACAGTTACACCAGCTCTGTCAGGAGGAATGGGCCAAAATTCACCCAACTTATTGTGGGAAGCTTGTGTAAGGCTACCCAAAACGTTTGACCCAAGTTAAACAATTTAAAGGCAATGCTACCAAATACTAATTGAGTGTTTATAAACTTCTGACCCACTGGGAATGTGATGAAAGAAATAAAAACTGAAATAAATCATTCTCTCAACTATTATTCTGACATTTCACATTCTTAAAATAAAGTGGTGATCCTAACTGACCTAAAACAGGGAATTTTTACTAGGATTAAATGTGAAGGAATTGTGAAAAACTGAGTTTAAATGTATTTGGCCAAGGTGTATGTAAACTTCCAACTTCAACTGTATGTAATAAAGGACTGATTTGTCTTATCCATGCTGGGTAATATATCGTAAAATTATGTTTGGGTATTACGTTTTTATGTGTGTACAACTGTTTGAAAAGAGTGTGATGTTCAATTATCAAATGCTTCAGATACACAGTCATGCCCTGGCTAAGAAAAGGGGGACTATGTTGATTATTTGCAGTAAGATGAGCAGCAAATTCCAGTTCTCATTTCCTGGTGGAACAACATCATCCAAAATCAAGGGAACGTTTCTCACAAGACACAGAGTTTAAAGAGAATGAAGTGCTATGCTATTTCTACTGTTCTTTAGGTTGACTTTAGTTGGATGTTTTTTGCGCTCCAAGTACCCATCGTCAAATGAGTAGATTATAAAGAGAAGCGTACGTCTCAGAAAAAACAGAAAAATTACAAACATGGAAGTGCTGCAAACTGTTTAGTTTAGAACTGTTCATACAAAGATGAAAGCTGTGGGCCTGATTGCAACTGATTCAAATGCATTTCAAATTAATCTTTACCACACAAGACAATCTTAGGGTCCTCCTCACAGTAAATCGTCTGAGCATTAGACTTTTCTATCAAACAGAACCGGCAAAAGTAACGACCACTGAAGGACTCTGTGAAACCAAGGACTGTATGCATCTCCAAATTGTCTCCAGTTACTGGCAGATAGTGCCATAAACTCTATCAATGGAAAAGGGCAAATTTATACAATCACTCTCCATTTTTTTAACATAATTAACCAAGGTCTCTAGAATGGCATCAAAGCCATATTAACAAAGGGATCTAGAATGTAATCAAAGTCATATTTCTTTAGATCTTGATATTTAAATAATGACACTAAATGAATATTCATCACAGCAGAGTTAAACTTGGGTGGCAGATTCCTGAGGACAAAATAAATGGTGCCTATCTTGTGAACATCACGCTTGGATCCAAGCTGGTTGGCAGTTTCACAGTCATCATAGTGGATCTGTAAAGTATTTCTAGCTTTTGAGAACAAGGGACGAGTGTTAAAGTAACTTCCATCACAAAGGTCTTAATAAGTGTCTTCCACAGATGTATCCCTCGGTGCATTTTCCAATAACTTACAGATTTCAGAATTGCGACACGTGAACGTCAATGTTACCAGTATAAGAATATATACAAAAATGTCTTTCACTGGGACTTGATCATACATGCCTGTTTGTTTATTTCGCTGGCTATCATATCTCACTCCCAAAACTACTTCTACTGGCTCCACAACACTACATTTTTGGTTGAAGTACTTTGTTCTCATGGTTTCTGTGTTAAAAACTGGCAAATGGGTTTTCAATGTTCTCAAAACTATCCTTTCCAGCAGATGTAGTGGGTTTATCCATAGGCATAACTGACAGAATGTCTTGTTGAATTTGGGAGTGCAGCCCAGTAGTAAGCTCTTCTAAATCACACACTACTGTTGACACAACACTATTTGCAACACCACTAGCTTGCAATTATGGAGGCAATTATGGAGGCACACATATTTTAGCAAGACTGTCCATTCTTCTCAAAACAATCACTTTAAGGGTTATCATGTGGGACACCAACGTCACCACCCATTTGTGGAGCTTTTGACTGGACTGGAGAATCAGCAACATGAGGGCCCTTCTAAGCTTAATGCATCAACTACTTGACCAACATCCTTATGAATACCATTTAAATGTTGAAAACTGCCATCTACAACCATCTTGAGCACAGACCGATCTAAACTTGGTGAAGGGATAGAAGCTATGCTCTATTCTCAAATTAGATATCAATGACAGGCTGTTTCTGTGTAACGCTTGACAACAAAAGAACCGTAACATACATTTATCTAGTTAGGAAGTTTTGTCCTCAACTCTATCACTCTAGGGGCCTCTCTTGTTTTGCCTACATCAATGTTGAAGAAGGTTGTCTGCACAAATGTGTAGAAGTTGACAAGAGCATCATCATACGTCAGGTTAAAGACAAACACCCCAAATCACATAAAGCAATATTGCTGAGTTTGAAACGTTGCACTACCCATGAGAGAATCCACTTTCGCTGTCATTCTCTGGCAATTTTTCTGCAGACTTCAGGAGGCAACGCAAATCGGTGGTCGTAGTCAGGGATTTTTCCAGTTTCATGACTTTATGCTTCAATACAGTGTCCCACTTTTCAACGACAGTTAGAGGATGTTTCATCGTCGAACATCAGCAAAAAGTCCTGATTCGCCTAAAACAAAGTCCACTGGGGTGAAATACTCTCTTGAAGGGTCGACATGAGGTCTTCCTTGATACCGTCTTCAGGCGATAATTCCGATATCCTTTGTCCATGTCAGGATCATAGAAGTGTCCGGGCCGCCCCCAGGTGGTAAGGGTAGGTAACAACACATCCGCCACGCTGATCCTCAACACGGGGGCCCCTCAGGGGTGTGTGCTCAGTCCCTTCCTGTATTCCCTGATCTCTCATGACTGCATGGCCAGGCATGACTCCAACACCATCATTAAGTTTGCCGATGACACAACAGTGGTAGTCCTGATCACCGACAACGATGAGACAGCCTATAGGGAGGTGGTCAGAGACCTGGCCGTGTGGTGCCAGGACAACAACCTCTCCCTCAACGCGATCAAGAGAAAAGAGATGATTGTGGACTACAGGAAAAAGAGGACCAAGCACACCCCCTGTCACGATCTCCTGAAGGGACAGACCAAGGCGCAGCGAGGCATCCAGTATACATCTTTATTAAATAACGTAACTGTGCAAAAACAACAAAAATAACGAACGAAGATCGTAACGGGGGTGGCAGGTAGCCTAGTTGGTTAGAGTGTTGGACTTGTAACCGGAGGGTTGCAAGTTCAAATCCCCAAGCTGACAAGGAAAAAAAAAAAGGCAGTTAAGGCAGTTAACCCACTGTTCCCCGCGCGCCGAAGACGTGGATGTCGATTAAGGCAGCCCCCCCGCACCTCTCTGATTCAGAGGGGTTGGGTTAAATGCAGAAGACACATTTCAGTTGAAGGCATTTGGTTGTACAACTGACTAATAATGGTGACTTTGGGGCGGCAGGTAGCCTAGTGGTTAGAGCGTTGGACTTGTAACCGGAGGGTTGCAAGTTTGAATCCCTGAGCTGACTAGGGGAAAAAATCTGTCGTTCTGCCCCTGAACAAGGCAGTTAACCCACTGTTCCCCGGGTGCCGAAGACGTGGAAGTCGATTAAGGCAGCCCCCCCGCACCTCTCTGATTCAGAGGGGTTGGGTTAAATGCGGAAGACACATTTCGGTTGAAGGCATTCGGTTGTACAACTGACTAATAATGGTGACTTTGACTTTGACTTTTGACTAACGTTGAACATAACAATAAAACCAACAAAGCTATGATCAAACAATAACCCACAAACCCCTAGTGCAAACTACAAACATATATATGGTTCCCAATTAGAGGTAACGACACTCAGCTGCCTCTAATTGGGAACCATTACCCCAACATAGAAATATATAACCTAGAACAGAAAAAATCCTACACCAAAACAAAACTAAACACTCCAGCCAGTCTTCTCAGGCCTGACGTGACAGTACCCCCAAAGGCGCCGGACTGACCGCGCCAAAAGTCCATTGGGGGTCTTCGGTGGGCCTTCCTGTCCCAGGAGGCGGCTCCGGTGCCGGCCGTGCTGGCTCGGGGTCCCACACCGGAGGCCCTGGACTATTTGCCGGAACAGTTGGTTTAGGACTGGGGACCTTCTCTGGAGGCTCCGGACTGGCAACCTTCTCTGGAGGCTCCGGACTGGCAACCTTCTCTGGGGGCTCCGGACTGGCAACCTTCTCTGGGGGCTCCGGACTGGCAACCTTCTCTGGGGGCTCCGGACTGGGAACCTTCTCTGGGGGCTCCGGATTGGGAACCTTCTCTGGGGGCTCCGGACTGGGAACCTTCTCTGGGGGCTCCGGACTGGGAACCTTCTCTGGGGGCTCTGGACTGGGAACCTTCTCTGGAGGCTCCGGACTGGGAACCTTCTCTCGAGGTTCCGGACTGTCGACGCGCACTGGGACTCTGGTGCGGGGAGCAGGAACGGGCCGTACTGGACTCATGACGCGCACTGGGACTATGGTGCGGGGAGCAGGAACGGGCCGTACTGGGCTCATGACGCGCACTGGGACTCTGGTGCGGGGAGCAGAAACGGACCGTGCTGGGTTCACTGCGCGCACAGGGATCCTGGAACGTGGAACAAGGACAGGACGTGCTGAGTCCACGACGGGCACAGGGATCCTGGAGCGTGGAACAGGGACAGGACGTGCTGGGTCCACGACGGGCACAGGGATCCTGGAGCATGGAACAGGGACAGGACGTGCTGGGTCCACGACGGGCACAGGGATCCTGGAGCGTGGAACAGGGACAGGACGTGCTGGGTCCACGACGGGCACAGGGATCCTGGAGCGTGGAGCAGGGACAGGACGTGCTGGGTCCACGACGGGCACAGGGATCCTGGAGCGTGGAACAGGGACAGGACGTGCTGGGTCCACGACGGGCACAGGGATCCTGGAGCGTGGAGCAGGGACAGGACGTGCTGGGTCCACGACGGGCACAGGGATCCTGGAGCGTGGAACAGGGACAGGACGTGCTGGACTCTCTAAGTGCACAGAGGGCCTGGTGCGTTGAGCCGGTACTTCTCTCCCCGGCTGTTCACTCACCCTTGCCTCATTGATGATGGGAGCTGGAATGTCAGGCACTGGGCTGTGGATGCGAACCGGAGACCCCACACGCAGAACCGGTGCAAGATATCTCGGTCCCAGAAGGTGTACTGGAGACCTAGCGCGCAGAGCCGGCACCACTCCTCCAGGCTGCACACTCACCCTAGCCCGACAGATGAGTGGCGCTGGAATTTCGCGCACCGGCCTATGCATGCGCACTGGAGACACCGTGCGCAAAACTGCATAGCACGGTGTCTGCTCAGTGCGACGCTCTCCCCAACGCTCCCTCCAAAGAGCACGAGGAGTTAGCTCAGGAGTCCTTCCTGAACCGGCCAAACTCCCCGTGTGCCCCCCAAAAAGTTTTTTGGGGCTGCCTTTCGGGCTTCCTAGCCAGGCGAGTTCCAACAAACTTTTCCTTCTCCGGGTTCCATACCCCATATAGATCCTCGTAATATCGCCGCTCCGCTAATTGAAGTGTTATCAATAAGGGATCATAGCTTTCACCTGGATAGTCTATGTCATGGAAAGAGCAGGTGTTTTGTATGCCATTTGTATATTTTGTATGCCATTTAGCAGACACTTTTATCCAAAGCAGGTAGCCCTGGGAATCAATCCCACAGCCATGGAGGTGCAAGTGCCATGCTCTACCAAATAAGCCATGCAGGACCACTCCCAGTAGACTCCTCTACTCTACTCTACCCTACTCTACTCTAATCTCCTCTACTCTACTCTCTTCTACTCTCTCCTCTCTACTCTACCCTACTCTACTCTAATCTCCTCTACTCTTTCCTCTCTACTCTTTCCTCTCTACTCTAGTCTACTCTCCTATTCTCTCTACTCTTCTCTCCTCTTTCCTCTCTACTCTAGTCTACTCTCCTATTCTCTCTACTCTTCTCTCCTCTTTCCTCTCTACTCTAGTCTACTCTCCTATTCTCTCTTCTCTCTCTTTCTCTCTCTACTCTAGTCTACTCTCCTATTCTCTCTACTCTTCTCTCTCTTTCCTCTCTACTCTAGTCTACTCCTCCCATTCTCTCTACTCCTTCTCTCCCTCTTTCCTCTCTACTCTAGTCTCTCCTATTCTCTCTCCTCTTCTCTCCTCTTTCCTCTCTACTCTAGTCTACTCTCCTATTCTCTCTACTCTTCTCTCCTCTTTCCTCTCTACTCTAGTCTACTCTCCTATTCTCTCTACTCTTCTCTCCTCTTTCCTCTCTACTCTAGTCTACTCTCCTATTCTCTCTCTCTCTCTCTCTCCTCTTTCCTCTCTACTCTAGTCTACTCTCCTATTCTCTCTACTCTTCTCTCCTCTTTCCTCTCTACTCTAGTCTACTCTCCTATTCTCTCTACTCTTCTCTCCTCTTTCCTCTCTACTCTAGTCTACTCTCCTATTCTCTCTACTCTTCTCTCCTCTTTCCTCTCTACTCTAGTCTACTCTCCTATTCTCTCTCCTCTTCTCTCCTCTTTCCTCTCTACTCTAGTCTACTCTCCTATCCTCATCTCTCTCCTCTCTCCTCTTCTCTCCTCTTTCCTCGCTACTCTAGTCTACTCTCCTATCCTCTCTCCTCTCTACTCTCCTCTCCTCTTTCCTCTCTACTCTAGTCTACTCTCCTATCCTCTCTCCTCTCTCCTCTTCTCTCCTCTTTCCTCTCTACTCTAGTCTACTCTCCTATCCTCTCTCCTCTCTACTCTCCTCTCCTCTTTCCTCTCTACTCTAGTCTACTCTCCTATCCTCATCTCTCTCCTCTCTCCTCTTCTCTCCTCTTTCCTCGCTACTCTAGTCTACTCTCCTATTCTCTCTACTCTTCTCTCCTCTTTCCTCTCTACTCTAGTCTACTCTCCTATTCTCTCTACTCTTCTCTCCTCTTTCCTCTCTACTCTAGTCTACTCTCCTTTCCTCATCTCTCTCCTCTCTACTCTAATCAACTCTACTCTACTTTTATATACTCTCCTCTCCTCTCTCCACTCTTCTTCTCTCCTGTCCTCTCCCCTCCACTCTCCTCTCCACAGATCCAGTGAAATCTCACTGCTGTCTAGCATTGCCAATCAACAAGGTTGCTCCCCTTGCAATCTTCAAATCAAATGAAACTCCCACATATTCCCATGGATTTTCTACACATTCCCATTCCTCTTTTCCCATAGTTGAATCAATCAACCGTAAATCCCTGTGTAGTGCCGGGCAGGATTGGAATGGGATTTGGGATTTGGGATTTAACAACGGAACGTAATGCCGACAGACACTCTAATGAGCCCAGTGCCTTAAGAGAGGAGTGTCTGACAGCTTCTGGTTACAATGTAATTCCTCTATTCACACACACACACACACACACTTGCACTGACACGCACACACACATAAACACACTAACGATACTAAGGATGTTATGTTTTTGTCCACACACTCATACTGAACATACACATCATCTGTCTGTCTCTTTCTCTCTCACACACACACATACAAACACACACACACATGCACACACACACACACACACACACACACACACACACACACACACACACACACACACACACACACACACACACTGCAACTCCCATAGGGTTTCTCCTCTCTAGCCTCCCACTGAAACACCCATTGGGTTTCTCTCTCTCACCAACAAACACTTTTTTGTTCTCATATTCAGAACTCATTAATCCTGATCTCACACACACTCACACAAACCATCATCCATGCACACTTGCAGACACACACATATACACACGTGCGCGCACACACACACACATACACACAGGCACTCAGACACAATCATTTGTTTGTTCTCATATCGATAATGAATGAATGTTGATAAGCTTTCCAGTCTGAGCTAGGATAGGCAGTGGGGGAGATGACATAAAACAAATAGTCAGAAATATATTCATGTTAATTTCATGATGTACACAGAGTTGATGTGACAATATTACCTAAAGAGAACTTAACTCCACTCCCCCCTGTGACTGAACATGAAGAACATTATTTTATCGTCCACAGGAAGAGAGAAAATGTGTCTTCTGCTTTATCCCAAACCCCACCTACACACTGAGGCTGGGGAGGTTAGAACACAGGATCAGCCATGGCACAGCGCCCCTGGAGCAGGATCAGCCATGGCACAGCGCCCCTGGAGCAGGAGCAGCCATGGCACAGCGCCCCTGGAGCAGGATCAGCCATGGCACAGCGCCCCTGGAGCAGGATCAGCCATGGCACAGCGCCCCGGAGCAGTTTAGGGGGTACGTGTCTTGCTCAAGAGCACAACGGCAGGAGACTACGTGTAGGATTCAATACCTCTGGTTGCTGACTCGCATCATGCCAGACCCAGGATTTAAGCTGACTTGCTTGCCGGCCTCTCTAATCTCTTGGCTACCTGCCTAGAGTATGACTGGATGTGTATATATGTGTGCATGTGATTCAGGATAAGCATCCAACAACCAAGCCCAAAGTAGACTGATGTGTTTGTAGAACAGCTGACAGAATATAGATATAAATCAGACACTGGAAATAATAAGAAGTCTCGTTATAGATGGATACATCGGCTTGTTTCTCTGTCATATGCAAGGAGCTAGACAGATCTCCGGGTCTGGATGCCTGTGGAGTAGAGGAAGGAAAGTACAGGTTATGTGTGTTAGCTGCCTGTGCGTGCATGTGCCCTCGTATTGCTGATTGCAAAATTGTTAGCAACTGTGGCCTTTGTGGTCCAGGGGTTAGTGCTGCTGACCCTGCACACTACTACCTAGACTACCAGAGTCAGTAGAATCCCTTCTGACTCACAATGTCTTTCACCTTACCTTTCACCACTACACTTCTCCTTGCAGGGGTTGATGGTCTTGTCCTTGGTCTTGCAGCAGATGGTCTTGTCCTTGGTCTTGCAGTGGATGGTCTTGTCCTTGGTCTTGCAGCAGATGGTCTTGTCCTTGTTCTTGCAGCGGATGGTCTTGTCCTTGGTCTTGCAGTGGATGGTCTTGTCCTTGATCTTACCGCGGATGGTCTTGTCCTTGTTCTTGCAGCGGATGGTCTTGTCCTTGGTCTTGCAGCGGATGGTCTTGTCCTTGATCTTACCGCGGATGGTCTTGTCCTTGTTCTTGCAGCGGATGGTCTTGTCCTTGGTCTTGCAGCGGATGGTCTTGTCCTTGTTCTTGCAGGCAGTGCAGATGAGGCTGCAGAATAATTTATTTTGTCAACAACTAATTCCTTCTGAAACCTTAAATGGCACACAAACCAGAGATTGATATTAATTGGACACAAGGTCCAAGTGAAATTTGACTTCCACTTTTAACACCTCCGAAAGACACACACACCTTGGAGAGGTGCGGGGGGCTGCCACACTGTGCGCCCAGGAAGTTGTTGTTGTGGGGGGTTAAGTGCCTTGCTCAAGGGCACAACAGCAGGCGATGGCATCTAGGATTTAAAACCAGCAACCTTCCTGTTGCCATCTCACTTCCCGCTAGATGTTTCCAGACAGACCTATAATTTGAACTGGCAACCCTCCGGTTGCTAGCTTGCCTCTCTAACCGCTAGGCTACATATTTGTGTCTTCATCTAAGTTGATAGCATGGTGGCTGTTGAGAGCAGGATCAGCCATGGCACAGCGCCCCTGGAGCAGGATCACCCATGGCTCCCCCACTGGTTTGTGGAACTGAGAGCACAGCAGGGAGGTCTCCCAATTAACCTGCACACACACACACACACACACACACACTCACTCACTCACTCACTCACTCACTCATACAGTCACCTGCAGGTTCAAACAGAAACCTGAGAATCTTGGATAGTTAGAGAGATGAAGAGAAATGAAAGACAGAGAAAGGAGAGAGTAAAGAGAGAGAGGGTGCTGCTGTCTCTCAGTGTGTCTGTTTATAGGAGGAGACGTGGAGATGAGAACCCTCCTGCAGGTTGCAAGAGAGAGGAAAGTTTTCTCTTTAAAGACTAAAAACATGTCTCCTTCTGTTTTAGCCCCTGATGCTGTGCCTACCCCCGTCTTCCCTGACATATGGTGTGTCACTTTCTCTCACTCCCTCTCTCTTCCTCTCTATTTCCCTCTCACACATATGCACCTGCATCTCCATCAGTGCAGCAAACACAGAAATAGAAAATCAGGTTTTTGCCTGCTGAAAAGATGCCAAGAACCAATTGTGTATGCCAGCAGCCAGCCTTCTACATATGGAAATACACTCTTGGAAAGAGATGCGAAAAGAGTGTTAACAAATTTTAATATTGTGTTTGGGAATCCGTTTAGAAATTGTCCTTCTGATATTTGTAAAGAAATTTTGGAGGTTTTTCTTCAATTTTTCCATTTTAAATCCTCATTCCATTTTCTTGGCTTGTGAATACAGAGACCCATGAGGAGAGACGTCTTGGGGAAAATCTGTTCATATTTCTATTTTTTTCTCCCTCCTTTAAAAAGGGAGCTGAAAGTAAAAGTGACATGTGTGGAGGAACACATGGCATCTGCTCCAGTGACATGTGAATATGGGGCACAGTGTTGGCACCCAGAATTACTCCAGAATTAATTAACACACACACACTGTCGTCACAGTTGTTGGGCCCGATACTGATGCCTGCTTGCCAAGTCACATCCCATCAGTCCGTTCCCTCTTGTCACTTTTCCTTCCCTATCTAGGAAAAACAAATGATTCAGTGTCCCCCACCTCCCAAACACTCTCAAGATGGTGGATCATTAAAATGTCACTTTCTCTCTCTAAGCTTTACTTGACCAGTGTCTCGTCAAGACAGAAGTCTGTTTTAATACTATCTACTATGTGGCATAGTTGGCACCTGTTGTTCAGTAGGCTGTATGTCACAGCTACAGACTGTGTCCTGACTAGAAACATATATAAGTTGTTAACTTGGTGTCACAAAATAACTCTAAATCCTTTAGGTGGGTCACAATGAAACTCTAAATCCTTTAGATGGGTCACAATGAAACTCTAAATCCTTTAGGTGGGTCACAACAGAACCCTAAATCCTTTAGGTGGGTCACAACAGAACCCTAAATCATTTAGGTGGGTCACAACAGAACCCTAAATCATTTAGATGGGTCACAACAGAACCCTAAATCCTTTAGATGGGTCACAACAGAACCCTACATCCTTTAGGTGGGTCACAACAGAACTCTAAATCATTTAGATGGGTCACAACAGAACCCTAAATCCTTTAGATGGGTCACAACAGAACCCTACATCCTTTAGGTGGGTCACAACAGAACTCTAAATCCTTTAGGTGGGTCACAACAGAACCCTAAATCCCTTAAGTGGGTCACAACAGAACTCTAAATCCTTTAGATGGGTCACAACAGAACCCTAAATCCTTTAGATGGGTCACAACAGAACCCTTAATCCCTTAAGTGGGTCACAACAGAACTCTAAATACTTTAGATGGGTCACAATAGAACCTTAAATCCTTTTAGGTGGGTCACAACAGAACCCTAAATCCTTTAGGTGGGTCACAACAGAACTCTAAATCCTTTAGGTGGATCACAACAGAACCCTAAATCCCTTAAGTGGGTCACAACAGAACTCTAAATCCCATAGGTGGGTCACAGTGCAGAACATTTAGGAATCAACTCAGTTAAACAACACATTGATGAAATGCATGTAGTGTTTGGTAGCCTAGTGGGGCTTTAATAAGTTACAAACACTGAGTTCCAGAGGGTTAGACTCAGTCATTTAAAATATCTTTAGCCCTCATTATAAACTGTTCAGGGTAACATGTCAGTAGTCTCACCACCCTGAGCACAAGACACCATTTTAATTGCTGTCTGACCCCATGTCCTTCTGATCTAAGAGCATTGTGTGTGTGTGTGTGTGTGTGTGTGTGTGTGTGTGTGTGTGTGTGTGTGTGTGTGTGTGTGTGTGTGTGTGTGTGTGTGTGTGTGTGTGTGTGTGTGTGTGTGTGTGTGTGTGTGTGTGTGTGTGTGTGTGTGTGTGTGTGTTTTGTGCCTGTGTGTCAGTAGCCGGTGTAATGCAGTCATTAACAAAGTAAAAGAACGGACTTCATTAAACAGATGATTAGGCCTAGCTCACGTTGTTTTCAGATTTTAAGCTTGACCAAAGAGGAGGAGGGAGGAAAGGAGGGAGGAAAGGAGGGAGGAAAGGAAGAAGAGAGGGAGCAGAAAAAGAGCGCAATGGAGCAAAAGAGGAAGGGAGGAAGCAAAGAAAGTGAATGAGGGAGATTGTTCACTGATCTGTTCCCTTACACTACTGTACGTGTGACTATACTTATGAACAGTTATGAACAGTTATGAACACTAAACCGTTGTAAAAGGTTCTCAACATAGAGGAGGTGTTCTCTGACTGTTGCCTTGAATGTTTACCTCTTGAATCCTGTCTCTTTGAAATGTAAAAAAAGAGGCGAGGAAAAAACCTCCTGCGGTGTCTCCTGCGGTGACTCCAGTGGCGTCTCCTGCTGCGTATCCTGCGGTGTCTCCTGCTGTGTCTCCTGCTGTGTCCCCTGCTGTGTCTCCTGCGGTGTCTCCTGCGGTGTCTCCTGCGGTGTCTCCTGCTGTGACTCCTATTGTGTCTCCTGCTGTGTCTCCTGCAGTGTCTCCTGCTGTGTCTCCTGCTGTGACTCCTGCTGTGTCTCCTGCTGTGTCTCCTGCTGTGTCTCCTACTGTGTCTCCTGTGGTGTCTCCTGCGGTGTCTCCTGCTGTGTCTCCTGTAGTGTCTCCTGCTGTGTCTCCTGCCGTGTCTCCTGCTGTGTCTCCTGTAGTGTCTCCTGTAGTGTCTCCTGTAGTGTCTCCTGCTGTGTCTCCTGCTGTGTCTGCTGTGGTGTCTCCTGCTGTGTCTCCTAATGTGTCTCCTGCGGTGTCTCCTGCAGTGTCTCCTGCTGTGTCTCCTGCTGTGTCTGCTGTGGTGTCTGCTGTGGTGTCTCCTCCTACTGTGTCTCCTGTAGTGTCTCCTGCTGTGTCTCCTGCTGTGTCTCCTGTAGTGTCTCCTGCTGTGTCTCCTGCTGTGTCTGCTGTGGTGTCTGCTGTGGTGTCTCCTGTAGTGTCTCCTGCTGTGTCTCCTGCTGTGTCTGCTGTGGTGTCTGCTGTGGTGTCTCCTGTAGTGTCGTGTCTCCTACTGTGTCTCCTGTAGTGTCTCCTGTAGTGTCTCCTGCTGTGTCTCCTGCTGTGTCTCCTGCGGTGTCTCCTGCTGTGTCTCCTACTGTGTCTCCTGCTGTGTCTCCTGTGGTGTCTGCTGTGGTGTCTGCTGTGGTGTCTCCTGCTATGGAGTTTGGTGAGGAAGGTGTGTAAGTTCATTTGAAAGCATGCCTGTGTGTGTGTGTATTGGGAGATGCACGGCAGTACCCAGTGGGGGTGTCTGAAGTTCTCTCTCTCTCTCAGAACCCAGTGGAGGTGTCCATAGTTCTCTCTCTCTGTCTCTCTCTGAACCCAGTGGAGGTGTCCATAGTTCTCTCTCTCTGTCTCTCTCTGAACCCAGTGGAGGTGTCCATAGTTCTCTCTCTCTGTCTCTCTCTGAACCCAGTGGAGGTGTCCATAGTTCTCTCTCTCTGTCTCTCTCAGAACCCAGTGGAGGTGTCCATAGTTCTCTCTCTCTGAACCCAGTGGAGGTGTCTGAAGTTCTCTCTCTTAGTACTCCGTAAAGGCTATGCCTGGTCATGATATAAGTCGCGTTTTCCACCACTGCAGGTCTTCATCATGTTTGAACAAAGAAAACATGTATTTTTACTGACACACTAGCTTCTTTTATCTGTTTAAACGGCTCTTTCTGTGAGCACCATCTCCTCACTTCTGAACACATCATTACAGTGCAGGGAGGCAGGGACAGACAGTACAGCTTCACTCACTGCTCTTGTGTTTTCCATTTAGATAGCTCTCATTTCTCGACTGACCCCTTTGATGTCCCGCCTGCGCTCAGAGGAGAGAGACCAACAGACAGAGAATAGAAAGAGAAAGGGGGAAGTGAAAGGGAGAAAGAGAGAGCAGAACCTGTTCTTTTATTTTGATTATCAGGTCTGTGAGTGTCTCGTTGTGTTATAGAAGTGAGAGTTTATGGTGTCTGTGTCGCAACCTTAAAGTCTTTCATACACAACGCTAACCAACCTCTCCACACACACACACACACACACGCCAATCAGTTTGGTCTTTAACTTGTTTCTGAACCGACCCTGCTTCAATCAGAAATGTGAGGGTCGAAGTGTGAGTGGGGTGTTTCCGTCTGTGCGCGCGTGAGTGTGTGTGTTTGTGCACGTGGTGCGTGTGTGTTCCCTCAGGAAGGGGGCATTCCTTCTGGCTTTCATCTTTAATGATGCAACGGGTTAGCTGACTGGAGTTGTTTGATCCAGCAACATCCTCCTCTTTAACAGGAGAAGACCAGGAGAACGGTTGCCTGTTCAAATCCCAGTTGTATCTTAACACTTCTGATAAAGTCGACTGGTTTGTGTTTGGGGAGACAGGACACTAATGACGCATCTCTATCATGTTTCATGTAAGACCCAGATGCAGACTTCAAATTAAAAACAGTTTATTAATCCAACCGGGGCAGGTAAAGACAGGTCAAGGCAGGCAGAGGTCAGTAATCCAGATAGGTGGGGCAAAGGTACCGGACGGCAGGCAGGCTCAGGGTCATGGCAGGCAGGCTCAGGGTCATGGCAGGCAGGCTCAGGGTCATGGCAGGCAGGCTCAGGGTCATGGCAGGCAGGCTCAGGGTCATGGCAGGCAGGCTCAGGCCCGGCAGAAAAGGTAAAAACCAGGAAAACTAGAAAATAGGAACAATCGAGAGACAGGAACAGAGGGGAAAATGCTGGTAGGCTTGACGAAACAAAACGACCTGGCAACAGAAACAAAGAACACAGGTAGAAATACACAGGGGATAATGTGGAAGATGGGCAACACCTGGAGGGGAGGTGGTTGGAGACAATCACAAAGACAGGTGAGTGAAACAGATCAGGGTGTGACAATCTCAGTAGGATATGGTGACTTCCTCTCATTGAGAGTCCTTGAAACTTCCCTTTTCATTACTAATGTGAAATCATTCAACAGGTGATTGGAGCAAATGCCTGGTAGGCATCCATGTTGATTTCACCTATCCTATGTTTTCATAAGAGTGGAGAGGAAGGAAAGGAAGTGAGGCGAGGAAGCCACTGTAGACCGTTAAGATCTGTCCAATGTCTTCTAAGCAGGCGACTTTTGCTGATGCAAGCAGTAATGAGTCCTTGATGTGTACGGGAACTACCTGAGGCACGTACAGTGTGGCTGTTGCCTCTACTTGCCAATGCGTTTAACCGCAGTCTCAACCCAGCCATACATCAAACGACAAACACACACATATTTCTGAAGAGAGCTGCCATCTGTACTTGTTGTCACCTTGACAGCTGTCTCATGTCTGTCTTGTTCTTCCAAAGTACATCTCTATCCTCCCTTTATTATCATCTCTCTTTTTCTCTCCCCCTCTCTATCCCCCCATCCTCCTCAGTCGTTGGTTTCTCTCTCTCATCTCTGCCTCTCCTTGTCCTTTATTTTCTCTCTCCTCTCCCTCCTCCCCACTCTCTCTCAAATTTTCCCTCTCTTCTCATCCTTAGGTTTCCCCCTGTGTCTTTCACCCTCTACTTTTCCTTTGGTAGCTTGGTGTGTATGTCTGGTTAAGAGCACTGCGGTGTGTGTGTGTCAGGCCGCTGGAGGACTTTTAGAAGTCAGAGAGAGACTGTGGTGGTCCCGGGGGTTGGCAGACATCAGATTCCCCTTTCTGTGAGCCACGACGCTCACAGATAACAAAGGCAGGGATGGGTTTTTTCTATTTTTCTGCCTCTCTCTCGTTCTCCCCCACACTGTCATTACCAGTCTCTACAGAACAGTACAAACATGAAGAGTGATCAAAGTGCCTGGGGTGTCAGTCAGCCAGAAGAGAGGGACAAGAAGAGGGACGTGAGTGGAAGACATGATGAGCTGGTCACCATAGAAACATACATTCCATTACCCTCAGTCACATTTACCATGCCATGATGAGATGGTCACCATAGAAACATACATTCCATTACCCTCAGTCACATTTACCATGCCATGATGAGCTGGTCACCATAGAAACACACATTCCATTTCCCTCAGTCACATGTACCATGCCATGATGAGCTGGTCACCATAGAAACACACATTCCATTTCCCTCAGTCACATGTACCATGCCATGATGAGATGGTCACCATAGAAACATACATTCCATTACCCTCAGTCACATTTACCATGCAATGATGAGCTGGTCACCATAGAAACATACATTCCATTACCCTCAGTCACATTTACCATGCAATGATGAGCTGGTCACCATAGAAACATACATTCCATTACCCTCAGTCACATTTACCATGCCATGATGAGCTGGTCACCATAGAAACACACATTCTATTTCCCTCAGTCACATTTACATGCCATGATGAGATGATTCAGCTACACAGTTGATATTATGTTCCATAAACGTTGGAATGCCAAATCACTGTAGGAGACAACAAAAACAACACTGACTTTTCAGACGGGAGCCAAGCCAAATCACAGAGAGAACACACTCTCATCTGTGCCCCTTGGCTAGACGAAGATACGTCTGTGCCCCTTGGCTAGACGAAGATACGTCTGTGCCCCTTGGCTAGACGAAGATACGTCTGTGCCCCTTGGCTAGACGAAGATACGTCTGTGCCCCTTGGCTACACGAAGATACGTCTGTGCCCCTTGGCTACACGAAGATACGTCTGTGCCCCTTGGCTACACGAAGATACGTCTGTGCCCCTTGGCTAGAGGAAGATACGTCTGTGCCCCTTGGCTAGGCGAAGATACGTCTGTGCCCCTTGGCTAGACGAAGATACGTCTGTGCCCCTTGGCTAGGCGAAGATACGTCTGTGCCCCTTGGCTAGGCGAAGATACGTCTGTGCCCCTTGGCTAGACGAAGATACGTCTGTGCCCCTTGGCTAGACGAAGATACGTCTGTGCCCCTTGGCTAGACGAAGATACATCTGTGCCCCTTGGCTAGACGAAGATACGTCTGTGCCTCTTGGCTAGACGAAGATACGTCTGTGCTCATTGGCTAGACGAAGATACGTCTGTGCCCCTTGGCTAGACGAAGATACGTCTGTGCCCCTTGGCTAGACGAAGATACGTCTGTGCCCCTTGGCTAGACGAAGATACGTCTGTGCCCCTTGGCTAGACGAAGATACGTCTGTGCTCCTTATGCACAGAGTGCAGTAGCAGTTCACTACTGGATTGCAGCACAGTGCAACAGGTGCAGAGGTTGTAGGATTCCTCTGAGTGTCTGCTAGATAAATCTGCCCTCGTCTAAAGACTGACTGGTCAGGAAAGGAGACAAAGTCTAAGGACGCTTCTTCCCTTGTCGCGCCTCCTTCATCTGCATGGTCATGAAAGAACTGGACAGCAGAGAAAATCCTTCATCTTTCTTTTTCAACTATCCCCTATCAAGGAAATTCACCTGATAGTCAACGGTTCTCTGGAATAAATAAAAAATTTAGTCAGGACTCCAGAGAACCGTTGACTATCAGGTGAATTTCCTTTATAGGGGATAGTTGAAAAAGAAAGATGAAGGATTTTCTCTGTGGCCAGACAATTTTTTTTATTTAACTAGGTAAGTCAGTCAAGAACAAATTCTTATTCACAATGACGGCCTACCCCGGCCAAACCCTAACCCAATTGTGCGAACCAGGGTCTGTAGTGATGCCTCTAGCACTGAGATGCAGTGCCTTAGACCGCTGTACCACTCGGGAGCCCCTTTAAACTATGAGAGAGAACACCTGTTCTTTGTCAAGACTAAGTCCCCCACCCACATGGGCATGCTCAGCTGTGAGTGTGTCAGTGTTACTGATGCCATGCAAACCTTCCGGCTTCACTGAGAGAGGGTGGTCCCCAGGGAGACGTGTCGATCCGTCTGAGGTGCTGTGGAGTCACATCGCCCTCTAGAGGAGACTCTGCATCAAAGCACAACAGACCTGCTCCTGTATCAGACCACATTCATCACTCCAGAACAGCAGACTCTGGGTGCACCTCAATCGTCTAAACAGGCTTGCTATTCTTCACACACACACAAACACACACACAAACACTATTGCTTAGCACTCAGATTCCCTGTTTGAAAATGTATTTCTGATGGGAAATGAATGCTGAAATCCACCAGAGGGCGTAAGTGACACACGCAAGAAGCAATACTTCTCATGTCATATCTCCTAAGCTAGGTGGTGCAACATTTGAATAAATTCAACCACTGTGTAACAATGGCTGCCTTTACACAGGCAGCTTAATTCAGATATTTTGCCAATTATTTGCATATCTGATACCTATCTGATCTATTACCTAATGTGTAAACAGAACATGGGGAATCTGATATTTTATTAACGTCCTGTTTAATACCACCTCCATATGGCTGCGTTTACACAGGCTGCCCAATTCTTATATTCTTTTCAGTAATTGGTATTTTGACCAATCAGCTCTGAAACAAATATGATGTGATTGGTAAAAGGTCAAGTAGAGGAAATAAGATCAGAATTGGGCTGCCTGTGTAAACACAGCCATTGTGGATCTGAATCCTGATACAAACCCAATCTTTCATATGCAACCTCGTTCTGGATGCTCAGATCAGATTTATTTTCTCTGAAGTGGTGTTTTTGCACATGACCTGACATTACCATGACAACCACTGTCAATTTAAAAGGAACAATAACCAGGTTTCCATCCAATCATTTCATGTGAAAGAATTACCTGACTCATAGAAAAACATTTATTCTTGTTACGACCTCAGTAATCCATAAATGCAGGAATTAAAGAAGGTCCAGAATTCTCTAATTAAACAGATTATTGTTAACCACAGGCTACTGTTTGGTCGTAGCCTGCGCCAAAAGAAACCTGCTCTTTTTAATGTAAAGTCAACAGCAAAACAACATGCATATCAAGTTGGTCAGGACATAAGAGCAAATGGGGTACAGACTGCATGGTCCCCAAAATGGTTGCCCTCACACAAATCATAAGCTGTGTTCGAGACTATCAAAGCCATGATGTTGTGGGTAAATGGTGACTGATCTACAAATAATAATGAGTAGTTATTTATGGCGCAAGATGATTTGTAGATCCTCAATGAAGTGTCCGAGCCGTGAGCTGAGGACCAATGAAATCAGATTCCCTCCTTCTTGCAAAGAATGCATCCTCCTCTACTTTATTTGAGGAAGACAACTGATTCAATTTTATTCATCAAATTTGTTTGTGCGTGTAAAAAATATTTTATGTTAAAATTCCTATTACATTACACTTTTGGTGATGTCAAATGCATTTGAAACTTCACACACACAACATGTTTGACTTAATAAATCCTTTTAAAGGAGTGGGAAAAAGGTAACCACACCAAAGCACACTGAAAGTCTATTTCACGCAATAGTCTGTTGAATTCAGTGGCGATCAGTGCCGTTTAAGATGAAGGAGGGTTATTTTCTTTTCATGAGCATGGCTTTATTTCTACATTTGTTATTTAAAAAAAAGAAATTACAACTTTTTCTACCCAATTTCGTGGTATCCAATTGGTAATTACAGTCTTGTCCCATCGCTGCAACTTCCGTACGGACTCGGGAGAGACGAAGGTCGAGAGCCGTGCGTGCTCGCTTAACCCAGAAGCCAGCCGCACCAATGTGTCGGAGGAAACACCATTGCGCCCAGTCCGCCATAGGAGTCGCTAGTGCACAATGGGACAAGAACATCCCTGCCGGCCAAACCCTCCCCTAACTCTGACGACGCTGGGCCAATTGTGCGCCGCCCCATGGGTCTCTCGGTCTCGGCCGGCTGCGACAGAGCCTGGACTCAAACCAGGATCTCTAGTGACACAGCGAGCACTGCGATACAGAGCCTGGACTCGAACCAGGATCTCAAGTGACACAGCGAGCACTGTGATGCAGAGCCTGGACTCAAACCAGGATCTCAAGTGACACAGCGAGCACTGTGATGCAGAGCCTGGACTCAAACCAGGATCTCTAGTGACACAGCGAGTGAATCACACTGCTCTGTATTACACTGCGATACAGAGCCTGGACTCAAACCAGGATCTCTAGTGACACAGCGAGCACTGTGATGCAGAGCCTGGAATCAAACCAGGATCTCTAGTGACACAGCGAGCACTGTGATGCAGAGCCTGGACTCAAACCAGGATCTCTAGTGACACAGCGAGCACTGTGATGCAGAGCCTGGAATCAAACCAGGATCTCAAGTGACACTGCGAGCACTGTGATGCAGAGCCTTAGACCACTGAGCCGCTAGGGAGGCCAGCATGGCCTTATTTCTATTACAGCATATTGGATGACTCATTCATGTTCCATTCACCCAGTTCAAAGTAACATTGATAGGTTTAGGCTACATTTTGGACTATTGTCTATTGTCAACTATTGTCTTTCTCTCTCTTCGAGTCAGCTACTCACCACATGTTATGCACTGCAGTGCTAGCTAGCTGTAGCTTATGCTTTCAGTACTAGATTCATTCTCAGATCCTTTGATTGGGTGGACAACATGTCAGTTCATGCTGCAAGAGCTCTGGTAGGCTGGAGGACATCCTCCGGAAGTTGTCATAATTACTGTGTAAGTCTATGGAAGGGGTCGAGAACCATGAGCCTCCTAGGTTTTGTACTGAAGTCAATGTACCCAGAAGAGGATGGAAGCTAACTTGTTTGCGAAATAGTGTGTTTTAATAAATTATTTGGTGACGTGATTATATTTAGTATAGTTTTATCTAAAAAGGATAACTTTTTTAATGTTTTACTATTTACATTTTTATGAAATTCACTGAGGAGGATGGTCCTCCCCGTCCTCCTCTGATGAGCCTCCACTGGTTGAATTTGCAAAATAACTTTTCTTTGGTTTAGATTTTGGCACAAATTAAGATGTGGAACTGACTTGCCCATGGATTGTTTTAGCATGAATGCTAGCCATGTGCGACATGCACACACAGTTACAAGCCTGCTAGAGCATTATCCACCGTCATAGTATGGATGAAGCCTGAGCTGGAATGGGAAGCTTACTGAAGCTGGCTAGCTTTAGAAAACCCTGAGGAGATCAAGCTTACTTAGTAGTATAGTCTACCACAGTATGAGACATAATACCCATAAAACCTAGCGGTCAAAGACGGAAATGGTTCCGATAGTTTTTTCACCATTCATTTTATCCATTGTGGATTTTAGAAACACTTAAAATAAGGGCTGTGTTTCGTGCAGGCTTACCCTGGTGTGACGTTTGGATAACCGTGTAAATCTCTCTAGGACAAGGTGAATTTTATCAATATTTTCACCTGTATTTACCCCCCCAAAATGAAATGCTAATTAGCAGCTAATGTCACTATCATGCAAAGCTACAAATGCCTGTCTCAAGTTTCACGTCACTCACCAGGGCCATGATGATCTAGACAAGACTGCAGAATCGAGGCAATCTTAAGAATGAAACTAGTTTAACTTTCTTTGCCTTTTATACACTAACAGTCTAGCTTGCTAGTTAACTAGATAGCTAACTTAGATGATGAAGCTAGGGCTAGGTGTTCTTGATAATGTCTGTTTGTGTCTGTGGTTGAGGGGTGGGTAGCCTACTTCAAGTACTAGCTACTTGACTTGTCGTTACCCTAGCTAGCTGTATTATTTCAGTCTGGCTTTTTGAGAGGTTTCAGAGATGGACTGATTATCCTCCTCTCTTGAGTCAACAGTGTGCTTACTTTACTGTGGGAAAACATTGATATGTTTGCTGTTACACTCTTGACAGCAGATCCATAGTATTTTATTTTGTATTTATTTATTTATTTAACCTTTATTTAACTAGGCAAGTCAGTTAAGAACAAATTCTTATTTACAATAACGGCCTACACCAGCCAAACCCGGACGACGCTGGGCCAATTGTGTGCCACCCTATGGGACTCCCAATCACGGCCGGTTGTGATACAGCCTGGAATCGAACCAGGGTGTCTGTAGTGATGCCTCAAGCACTGAGATGCAGTGCCTTAGTCCGCTATAGCTAGTAGCTAGTATTTTGTCCTACCTACTATGGTGAGTTTTAAATTCAGTGGTATTCACACGTTTGTTTTTGAGGTAGAATTACTGTCATGTTATTGATGCCAAATTACTAAATGTATTTGCATCTTCTCTATTCCAGAACCAATGGGTGTGCCCGAGTCTTATCACCTTTCAACTAGGTCAGCTGTTTCAACCTGGAACACTATTCTCCTGCTTTGGTCTGGTTCAGTCATTACAGGAAGTCCTGAAGAGCAGGAGTGTGTGAAGGGTTTTGTCCCAGCCCAGCTCTAACACCTGACTTAAATAAACAACATACCGAATCACAGCGACTGACTATTATTTGTAATCCGGTACGGGCTGGAACTGAATCTTATTCACACTCCTGCCATTCAGATCTGGAGTTATCCACCTGTTTATGTCATTGCTCCACTCTCAAGTTAAAGTTGAACTTGTTGACTGATGACATGGCAGCGGCTGCCAAGAAGGGAGCAGCTGTGAACCAGAAGACTGCAGCCAAGGCAGCACTGGTCCACACCTGCCCTGTCTGTCGGGTGAGTAGTATTGGTTGGTACTGTATGTGCCTTCAGGTTCCTCTCCATGTGTAGGCTATTGTACTGGCCTGTGTGGCACAGTCTTTCAAATGTGTAGTAGTGTGTTGCATCGTATTGCTTAGTTTATAATTTGTGTCAACTTTGAATTCAATGACAGATTGTCAACTTCCTCCATTTTGTACTTGACCTTTATAGATGCAACCCCAAAGACATTCAAGCAGCACTCTGACAGCAAGCATCCCAAGTCTCCAATGGTCCCAGTACTGGTTGATGTGCAGGCCTAAGTGACCACCCTCACTCAAATAGACCTACAGCTGGGGTAAGATTCTTCCATCATTCACATACAGTAGACATAAGCTGTGTTCAAATACTCATACTAACCGCACTAACCGTACTATTTGTGATGTGAACTGAGTATATAGTATGTTAATTGGTCATAGTATGGATATAGTTAGTATGCCAAAGGTTCCTGGATATCTTACTAAATTCGCTGTGCTTTTAGGGCCCATAATGCAATTCTTCAGAAAACGTTTTCAGATTTGAAGAAAATGGTGGAAAATATGCAGCCGAAGTCTGACGAGAGCAGATACAAATTAATTGCTTTAACTAATTATGACAAATGTTAAGAAAATGTTGAGCAATGTAATAAAGTAATGACTTTTCAAATAAGTTTTCAATTTGTTAGCTACGCTATCCTTACAAACTGCATAGCATTACAGCAGTATGTAACTGGAGACTGAAAAGATTTGTCATGGGTCCTCAGATCCTCAAAAAGTTCTACAGCTGCACCATCGATAGCATCCTGACTGGTTGCATCACTGCCTGGTATGGCAACTGCTCGGCCTCCGACCGCAAGACACTACAGAGGGTAATGCGTGCGGCCCAGTACATCAATGGGGCCAAGCTTCCTGCCATTCAGGACCTCTATACAAGGCGGTGCCAGAGGAAGGCCCTAAGAATTGTCAAAGACTCCAGCCACCCTAGTCATTGAATGTTCTCTCTGCTACCGCATGGCAAGCGGTACCGGAGCGCCAAGTCTAGGTCCAAAAGGCTTCTTAACAGCTTCTTCCCCCAAGCCGTAAGACTCCTGAACAGCTAATCAAATGGCTAACCAGACTATTTGCATTGCCCCCCCTCCCCTCTTTTACGTTGCTGCTACTCTCTGTTATTATCTATGCATAGTCACTTTAACTCTACCTACATGTACATATTACCTCGACTAACCGGTGCCCCCGCACATTGACTCTGTACAGGTACCCCCTGTGTATAGCCTCGCTACTGATATTTTACTGCTGCTCTTTCATTATTTGTTACTTTTATTTTTTACTTAACACTTATTTTTCTTAAAACTGCATTGTTGGTTAAGGGCTTGTAAGTAAGCTTTTCACAGTAAGGTCTACACCTGTTGTATTCGGTGCATGTGACAAATACAATTTTATTTTGTATGTTAGCTAGTTACCTAACGTTAGTTGGCTACTAATATATCAAACTTGCCAGGCAGTATATTAAGTATCTGCTATCTAACTAACTACCCAAGGAAGAAGAATAAGAAGAAAGAACCGTGGTCAGGAAAAGAAGAAAATCAAGAAGAAGCAGCTGCTTTATAAGTGGGATGCACTGTTGAGCTCTACATCCAGAGGAGTTCTTGTTGATTGTACAGAGATTGTGACAGTCGGTTAAATGGCGTCCCTTGAGAAGGCAAGAACAATGTCAGGAGAAGTGCAGTATTATCATAAGGAGACCTATACTTGGAATATGGAGGAGGAGTGGAGGGAAAAGGTGAGGCTGAGGAGGTCTAAGAGAGAGAGGGAAGAAGAGGGTGAGCTTGAGTCAGTTAAAAATGGCGGGAAAAAGGGAGATGGTTTGTTAAAGAAGAATGGTAGAAAGTGTAAGCAGAGTGAGCTGAAGACAGGAGGAGAAATGGAAGTGAATGATGTCGAAGTATCGGAGGTGGTAGGTGTGGTGAAGTTCTCGGAGCTCGAGGCTTGCACCAGGAGTCAGGAAAAAGTTGAGTCTGTGACAGTAGGAGTGAAGTCTTTGGAAAAAGTGGACCCTTGCCTTTTGACTGATCTATTTGTGGTTTCCGGGTGAATGAAAACAGAGTTGGGTGCTGTAGAATCGGTGAGGGTAACCAGAAGTGGTCTTGTGATAATTGTTTGTGTTTCTGCTGGTCAGAGGGAGCAGGCGCTCCTTGTTAAACGAATGGGGACAAGAAAGGTGAATTGTTTTGCTCTCAAGGAAAGGGCACCATTGAGAGGAGTGAATACTTGGGTAGGGGTAAATGTGAAAGTTGACCAACTGAATGGGAAGATTAGCGGTGTTTGTGATGCTCACCGTTTGGTGCGACGCAGACAGGGTGGCGTGAGTGGTGAAACAGAAGAGTCGTTGTCTGTCGTTTTGAGTTTTGATGTTGAGTCTTTACCCGAAAAAGTTATGCTAGTAGATATAAGTTAGCCCGTACAGGCTTTTGTGCCGAATACATTATGTTGTGACAAGTGTCAGGTTTATGGGCATGTGGCAGCAATGTGTAGGAAGGAAGTTCCTAGGTGTGGGAAGTGTGCAGAAGGGCATGAGACAAAGGAATGTGTAGCATTGGGGAAAGTAGTGGTAGGGGGTGATTGTAGGGGTGCCCATGGAACTGGGAATCAGACATGTCCTGTGCGAGAGAGGCAGGTTGAGGTTTGCAGAATAATTAGTTACTTCCAAACTGATATAGTCATACTCACTTTAAAGCTGAAGTTGTAGTTCTAGAGGCGGTGTAATTTTGCGAGAGTGAAAAGCCCATCAACGTCCAATGTTTGCCTGCTGCTGGCCCCCTCGCTCCCCACAGTCCCCCATCCCTCCCTCTCCGCATCCCCCCCTCTCTCGGCATCCCCATCCCCCATTCCGCGGTGTTCCCAACGCCGCTGCAAGCTGGAAATCGCTGTAGTGAGAAGCTAGAGCACCGACACCGTTTACATTGCCAGTGCCAGCGAGCTTGAAGATACCTGAACAAAATAAGGAATTTAGAGAGCCACATTTGTCAATCAGACATTGGTAAGGATCACCCGCTAAATATTGTTGTTGTGTCATCTATACTATTTCCCCCCTTTTCCCGTCAATTGTCCGACAGGGACATGGCATGGTACTCGGAAAATACAATGATGATGGAGGATAGCTAGCGTTAGCGAGCTAGCTAGCCTGGTTGGTGGACAAAAATAACATTTCAGTGATGGACTTGATAGCTAGCAACTTGGTGTGACGAAATGTAATGCATTTCCTCCATGTTTGAGATACAATAGCTAGTCAATCTAGGTATCGATTGACAGATTGTAAGAGAAGGGACCGTGTGTGACTGATGCTACTATGTTAGTAAACGTGATGGGATACAGTATGATTGCGTTGGAATTGTCTAGCTAGTTTTCAATAACTCGCCAGTCACGCATTTTTCATTCCACGCAGCGCAGTAAAGAACAGAGTGGTTTTTCAAAATGGTGTCGAAAGCTTATGTGCCCATTTTTGTCAAACCATCTCAGTTCTCTTTAATAATTTTGGAATGTAACTCACTTAAACCATTGCTGCGGATGTGGGTTTTAGCTAAATCACTTCCCCAAAGCGCTTTGTCCAAAATTAAATGTAATTTTTGTTTACCGTCCTCAAACCAGCAATAACTGAAGTGGCCATTACGTTGTTATAATTTAGCCCGGTGTTGTTTAGATTTAACAAGGCAATCAGCGATTTCAGATGCGTGTTAAAATAGAAACGTTAACAGCCCGAATCCTTTCTGGATTATTGTATTGATGTGAGCCTAATCTGTGAATTTCGGATTATCCGGTTTATAATAGGGATTTATCGCTGGTTTTGTGACTACTGGCTGGCGTTATAACCCGTGTGGGAATTTGTGCAATCAATCACGACAGTCATAATAATTAGGACATGTAAATGTGGAACGTTTTGTAATTTGGTCTATATATGGTTTAATAACAATGCCTAGTAATAATGTTATAACACATCACTGAAAATCATTCATGGCCCAAGCAGTATTGACAACACAGGCGTCTAGCTATCGCAAAGTAAGTGGGACAATTAATGTCAGTGTGCTTTTTATTTATAACTGCATACCTCTACACAAAATAAAGACCCTGTATTTAACATCCATTAAAATATGCGCTATAGAGAAAGTGGACAGCACTCAAACTACAATGATTTAACCCGATAAAGCCTGAAACCACGTGTAGGCCTACCTTTGTGTGCGTGAGTTATAAATGGTTGTGTGCTTAAATGGTAGGCAGCTCAAACAATGCAGCCGTAAAAGTGTCACAGGGAGGGAGAAAGGATAAGGGCCTACAGGACTGCAGATGGGAATAGACTGCCCTGCTGTCTGTTCATTCTGCTTGTGAATAGAACCAGTGGATCAGTACAGGCCATTTACTCTCGTTTCAGGAGGAATCGTCCCATCAGAGGCAGCATCATTTCTTAGTCCTCTTTGTGTATTGAATGAATGCTCAACTGCCAAGGACTGAAATATGTGTATTTGAACAGTTTCCTGACTTCAGAACATGATTGTTGATGTCTTGTTTTGATCTCTAGGGTTGTGTGTTTTGATATTACATTGGAAGGTCGTTTTTGAAATGATTTGACAGAGGTTTTGACAGAATGTTAATTCCAGTTTTTCTCAATTATGTCCTTTGCTTGTTAATTTTTAGGTGAAACGATGCTGTCATTGGGTGTCAGTATCCTCAGCATCATTTGTTGTTGTGCAAGATGTGTGTTAAACATCTCTTGGTGTGTGTGTGCCAGGATCAAACAATCCTGTGTGTCTTTCTGTTCTCGTGGCGGAGGTGCCAGAGTGGAAACTGGAAGCTGGGCCATGAGTGCATTTCTCTGTGGTCTCTTTCTCAACAATCTGTGTGTGTGGCCCAAGTTCTGATCCAGGATCATTAGTTTCCTGTGTTATTCCTTTTACACCTGGAAGTAAACCCATGGCTTGTCCAGTCAGGTGTCACAATGAGTGCTGGCCCACCTCTGTGCCTTGTTATCTCTTGCCCTACCTGACAGTGCTGCTTCTGCTTCTACTTGGTGACAATCACTTATCGGCCTGTGTAGTGTCTGCCAAATCAGAGTTTTAAATGAATATGCCTCTCTGTCCTTATACCTTGTGAGAGGTTAGTTCTGGCCTAGACCATATTCTCTGTGGTGTCCCCAAAAGGTGAGCTTCTCCCACCAGACAGACGGACAGAAGTGCTGAAGTCCAAGGCCAGGTCTGTGAGTCAGTCATGCTGTCCAGCCATGCTGTGACCAGTTGGCTAGTCATCTGTTTAGTCTGCTCTCTGAGACACTACTACAGAGAGGTGTGTGTCTAGGGATTCCCTCTATTTTCTCTAGTAACAACAACTTGTCTGCCACCAACTATGTTAACCGAAAGGTTGCAAGGTCGAATCCCGAGCTGACAAGGTAAAAATCTGTCATTCTGACCCTGAACAAGGAAGTTAACCCACTGTTCCTAGGCCGTCATTGAAAATAAGAATTTGTTCTTAACTGACGCGCTTTAACGAATTCTTGTGGCTGGCCGGCCGCATGCATGCTGACTTTGGTTGCCAGTTGTACTGTGTTTCCTCCGACACATTGGTGCTTCCGGGTTAAGCAAGCACTGTGACAAGAAGCAGTGCGGCTTGGCAGGGTTGTGTTTCGGAGGACGCATGGCTCTAGACCTTCGCCTCTCCCGAGTCCGTACGGGAGTTACAGCGATGGGACAAGACTATAACTACCAATTGGGAAGGAAAATGGGTAAAAAATAAGACAGAACACGGAGGGTGTTCTTTAATGGAAGCCTCTCCAACATAATCCCGGTAGAATCAGGAGTTCCCCAGGGCAGTTAAGACAGTGTGTCTATGTATGCGGATGAGTAACCCTGGATTGTAAACTGTCATGGTCAAAATATATTGATACAACAGTAGCTAAGATGGGGAGAAGTCTGTCCATAATAAAGCGCTACTCTGCCTTAACAGCACTATCAACAAGGCAGGTCCTACTGGCCCTAGTTTTGTCTCACCTGGACTACTGTTCAGTTGTGTGGTCAGGTGGCACAAAAAGGGACTTAGGAAAATTACAATTGACTTAGAACAGGGCAGCACGGCTGGCCCTTGGATGTACACAGAGAGCAAATATATGCATGTCAATCTCTCCTGGTTTAAAGTAGAGGAGAGATTGACTTCATCAGTACTTGTATTTGTGAAAGGTATTGACATGTTGAAAGCACCTAGCTGTCTGTTTAAACGACTAGCACAAAGCTCAGACACCCATGCATACCCCACAAGACATGCCACCAGAGGTCTCTTCACAGTCCCCAAGTCCAGAACAGACTATGGGAGGCGCACAGTACTACATAAAGCCATGACTGCATGGAACTCTATTCCACACCAGGTAACTGATGCAAGCAGTAGAATCAGATTTAAAAAACGGAGAAATATGCACTTTATGGAACAGCAGGGACTGTGAAGCAACACAAAAAGGCACAGACACATGCATACACACACGTACACATGGATTTTGTGTTGTAGATGTGTGGTAGTGGAGTATGGGCCTGAGGGCACACACTTAGTGTGTTGTGAAATCTGTAATGAATGAATTGTAATGTTTTTATAATTGTATAACTGCCTTAATTTTTCCAAACCCCTGGAAGAGTAGCTGCTGCCAAGGCAGCAGTTAATGGGGATCCATAATAAATAAATAAATTAACCTAGGCTACACTTGTGAGAAACAAGTTTTGGTTATTTCATTCCATTTACAAGTGTAGGCTATTTTTAGTTGGCAATGGCAATAGAAGTTACTTTTATATTTGTATAATTTTCATTTAGATTTACATATAATTTTTTATAATCACATGACAATGATATACGATTACTTTATTATAAAATAAATTAAAACTGTTCCATAGAAATGTTCATATGAAAGTCATAACTGGCACGCAGATAGGTAGAAATGGTAAGATAAATTGGCGGAATCTGTGAAGGCCACCAGCAGCGGGAGGAGAAAGTTTGGGAACAGGTTATTTTTCTGGTTAGGCTATATTGATCTCTGGCTCCCTCTTTCGTAATTTGTGTCTTCATTTTTAATCACAGTGCTTAAAGCATTAGCCAAGCTCAGTAGCCTACTTATAGTTGATTTTATTAAAACATATAGGGTGTGTCTATATTTGGAAAAATTTCTACCAGTTGATTGGTCCGAAACAACAGAACACCAATATTTTTTTTTTGTCTGGGACAGCCCTAGCATTTGGCTTCTGGACAACGAAAGAAAGTTGGTATGAAAATAAATAAACAGGAGAGAATGGCATGTGAGGAAGTCTTTCATAGGCAGCAGGCGTGGCAAAAGACCTAGCTGATTATTGAGTTGTGGCTGTCAGTGATTTAAAAATATATATATTTGTGAAGATAATGTGTCTTGAGTATAATTGAAAATGTTGACCCAAGAAGAAGGGGAGGGGTGTGTGGCGAAGATAGCCTATAGGCGGGTCTCTTTCCAGAATGCATGTGCTCAGCTCTCCAGAATCCGCTCAGCTGTCTCCCGCCAATTCTTGCGCATTTGTTGTTTCATGTGAATTGTTAGCCCTTTAATTGTTTTTGATCAATTCCCCCATTACATATTACATTACTGTATGTCACCAGTAGTGCATGTACTGTTAATCCCTGTCATTTTGTTACATACATTTATGTTAGTGTATGTGCATTATTAGTTAGGCCTACAGTCATTGTAGCATTCTCGCAGAGTTCACAACCTGCTACACTTTGGTTTATTTCATACCATCATCAGTTTTAAATTTTGTCATTGTCTTTTGTTTGGAGAGCTCCATATGAGCATGGGTCTGGTTTCTCTGTCTGGTTAATGATGAGTGAGTGCACGCCCCTGAGCACGCCTAGCCTACCTGGCCTACTGCTCGCAAATGTAGGAAAGTGCCCGTTTGATTTCTGATTGGCTTAGTCACCACATCCACCACTAAAAAGCTGAGCTTCTCACTCATTATTTCTTCACCTCACAAAGTAAGTCAACAAAGTCTGTTTTTTTAACATCCATTGCAAAAGACCTCCTAATAGGTCCTCACAGTAGGCCTATTTCTGAGTACCATCTCTGAGTACGATGCGCTCATTTATGGTATTTAGCCCACCAATGGGCGGCAGGTAGCCTAGTGGTTAGAGCGTTGGACATGTAACCGAAAGGTTGCACGATCGAATCCCCGAGCTGACAAGGTAAAAGTCTGTCGTTCTGGCCCTGAACAAGGCAGTTAACCCACTGTTCCTAGGCCGTCATTGAAAATAAGAATTTGTTCTTAACTGACTTGCCTAGTAAAAAATAAAAAATGATTATGGCGTGTCCATATGGCAGAGGCTGGTGCTCTAGTTGATTGTTAGCTTTTATGTTTTATCATTTCATTCAGATTTTTAGGATTAACCACATGACAATGATTTTGAGGATTGAAAACATTAATATTGAAATGAAACTGTGCCACAAAAATGCACATATGAAATCATAACTGACACGCAGACTGGTAGGAATTGTAAATGCTTCCCCAAACTTGAAACTCACGCACCGCCTGTGAAGTCTTTATAAAATAATTGCCTCCACCTTTCTTTGGTCGGATTTTCAAGCAATGAAGTCTGTTTTCAAAATACATACTGCCTCCAGCTCGCATTGTAAAGTGGTGGGTGAAAGATAGCCTGTCTAATGTTGTTTTTTCTCCCGGACCGAATACAATTTATTTATCGAATGTTCATTTTTATTTAACGTCCAAAAGCCGGCAATTACCGCTTAATGGAAACCCTGAATCAGGACACCCCATAAGTGTAAAGAATATCAATATTGATGTTAAAGAACCCCAAGAGTTAATATTTGATTCACACACTTCTGTCCGACCCTCATTCATGTTCCCTGGTGGAGCAATGTTGGCTGCCAGTATTTTTTTAGCAGGCCCACAGGCCCAGCCCTGGGCTGGTCTAAGTGGAAGCCATCTAGGGGCCTGTTTGATTTATAATTTATTAGCGCAGCATCATGTCGTCTTCTTTAGCTGTCCTTCCCAGAATATGACAGCTTCAGGCTCCCTGCTTTTCCTAACAGGAATAAATTAGCTCACCTCTTGAATCAAACCAAATCCAGTTTTTTGTTGCGTACACAAATGTGCAGATGTTATCACAGGTGCAGGGAAATGCTTGTTTCTAGCTGCACCCTAGCAATACAAAACAATATGCACATAGTCCAAAGAGGAAGTAAAAAGAAAGAAATTAAGAAATATCAGAGCGAGCACAGTCAGAGAATATATACAGCTCTGGAAAAAATTAAGAGACCACTGTAAAATTATCAGTTTCTCTGGTTTTACTATTTATAGGTTTGTATTTGGGTAAAATTTTGTATTTTTGTTTTATTCTATAAACTACTGACATAATTTCTCCCAAATATAAATATTGTAACTTAGAGCATTGATTTGCAGAAAATGACAACTGGTCAAAATAACAAAAAAGTCAGACCTCGAATAATGCAAAACAAAATCATATTCATTTTTAAATAACACAATACTAATGATTTAACTTAGCAAGAGTTCAGAAATCAATATTTGGTGGAATAACCCTGATTTTCAATCACAGCTTTCATGTGTCTTGGCATGCCCTCCACCAGTCTTTCACATTGATGTTGGGTGACTTTATGCCACTCTTGATGCAAAAATTCAAGCAGCTTGGCTTTGTTTGATGGCTTGTGACCATTCATCTTCCTCTTGATCACATTCCAGAGGTTTTCAATGGGGTTCAGGTCTGGAGATTGGGCTGGCCATGACAGGGTCTTGATCTGGTGGTCCTCCATCCACACCTTGATTGACCTGGCTGTGTGGCATGGAGCATTGTCCTGCTGGAAAAACCAATCCTTAGAGTTGGGGAACATTGTCAGAGCAGAAGGAAGCAAGTTTTCTTCCAGGACAACCTTGTGCGTGGCTTGATTCATGCGTCCTTTACGAAGACAAATCTGCCCGATTCCAGCCTTGCTGAAGCACCCCCAAATCATCTTGCTCCTTTGCACCCCACTATTTTTACTTTGCACATTCATCTACTGCACATTTACCATTCCAGTGTTAAATTGCTATACTGTAGTTACTTTGCCACCATGGCCTATTTAAGGATGTTCCTTATCTTACCTCATTTGCACACATTGTATATAGATTTTTTTTTTTCCTACTGTATTATTGACTGTATGTTTGTTTACTCCAATGTGTAACTATGTGTTGTTGTATGTGTTGAACTGCTTTGCTTTATCTTGGCCAGGTCGCAGTTGTAAATGAGAACTTGTTCTCAACTTGCCTACCTGGTTAAATAAAGGTGAAAAAAATAATAATCACCACCAAATTTCACTCTGGGTGCGAGACCTGGAGAGGCCTACAAGCCACAGTGTCTCGCACCCACTGTTAAATTTTATGGAGGATGAACAAAAATGTTCATTTTACCCAAATAGTAAAACCAGAGAAACTGATAATTTTTCAGTGGTCTCTTAATTTTTTCCAGAGCTGTATACATACATACAAACTTTTAACAAGGCACTCCTGTTAAATGAAATGCGTTCTAGGTGACTACCTCATGAAGCTGGTTGAGAGAATGCCATGGGTGTGCAAAGCTGCCATCACTATTATTCTACAATGTAGAAAATATAAAAAATAAAAATAAACTCTTGAATGAATAGGTGTGTCAACTTTTGACAGGTACTCTATATACAGTTGAAGTCGGAAGTTTACATACGCTTAGGTTGTAGTCATTAAAACTTGTTTTTCAACCACTCCACAAATTTCTTGTTAACAAACTATAGTTTTGGCAAGTCTGTTAGGACATCTACTTTGTGCACTACACAAGTAATTTTTCCAACAATTGTTTACAGAAAGATTATTTCACATAATTCACGGAATCACAATTCCAGTCGGTCAGAAGTTTACATACACTAAGTTGACAGTGCCTTTAACTACTTACGGAGTGGTGGGGCGCTACCCCACTCCCGACACTACCCGGTGAAATGCAAGGCACCAAATTCTAAATCCAAAAGTTGAATTATTAAACATTCATCAATATACAAGTGTTGCATAGTCATCAAAAGCTCAGGTCATTTTGCAGGGCTCTGGCAGTGCTCCTCCTTGCACAAAGGCGGAGGTAGTGGTCCTGCTGCTGGGTTGTTGCCCTCCTACGGCCTCCTCCACGTCTCCTGATGTACTGGCCTGTCTCCTGGTAGCGCCTCCATGCTCTGGACACTACGCTGACAGACACAGCAAACCTTCTTGCCACAGCTCGCATTGATGTGCCATCCTGGATGAGCTGCACTACCTGAGCCACTTGTGTGACTCCGTCTCATGCTACCACTAGAGTGAAAGCACCGCCAGCATTGACCAAAACATCAGCCAGGAAGCATAGGAACTGAGAAGTGGTCTGTGGTCACCACCTTCAGAACCACTCCTTTATTGGGGGTGTCTTGCTAATTGCCTATAATTTCCACCTGTTGTCTATTCCATTTGCACAACAGCATGTGACATTTATTGTCAATCAGTGTTGCTTCCTAAGTGGACAGTTTGATTTCACAGAAGTGTGATTGACTTGGAGTTACATTGTGTTGTTTAAGTGTTCCCTTTATTTTTTTTGAGCAGTGTATATCCACAGTAAAACAAGTCCTATATTGACATAACCTGAAAGGCCGCTCAGCAAGGAAGAAGCCACTGCTCCAAAACCGCCATAAAAAATCCAGACTACTGTTTGCGACTGCACATGGGACAAAGATCGTACTTTTTGGAGAAATGTTCTGTTGTCTGATGAAACAAAAATAGAACTGTTTGGCCATAATGACCATCGTTATGTTTGGAGGAAAAGGGGGGAGGCTTGCAAGCCGAAGAACACCATCCCAACCGTGAAGCACGGGGTGGCAGCATCATGTTGTGGGGGTGCTTTGCTGCAGTAGGGACTGGTCCACTTCACAAAATATATGGCATCATGAGGGAGGAAAATTATGTGTATATATTGAAGCAACATCTCAAGACATCAGTCAAGAAGTTAAAGCTTGATCGAAGTTAAAGCTTGGTCTTCGAAATGGACAATGACCCCAAGCATACTTCCAAAGTTGTGGCAAAATAGCTTAAGGACAACAAAGTCAAGGTATTGGAGTGGCCATCACAAAGCCCTGACCTCAATCCTATAGAGAATTTGAGGGCAGAACTGAAAATGCGTGTGCAAGCAAGGAGGCCTACAAACCTTACTCAGTTACACCTGCTCTGTCAGGAGAAATGGGCCAAAATTCACCCAACTTATTGTGGGAAGCTTGTGGAAGGCTACCTGAAACGTTGGACCCAAGTTAAACCATTTAAAGGCAATGCTACCAAATACTAATTGAGTGAATGTAAACTTCTGACCCCTTGGAATGTGATAAAAGAAATAAAAGCTGAAATAAATCATTCTCTCTACTATTATTCTGACATTTGTCACATCCAGGCCTGAGATGACAGGCTGGCGTGTTTTGGTTTTGGTGTAGGTTTTTTTTATGTTCTAGGGGTTATATATCTATGTTGGGGTAATGGTTCCCAATTAGAGGCAGCTGTGTGTCGTTGTCTCTAATTGGGAACCATATATATGTTTGGGGTTTTCATTTAGGTTTTGGTGGGTTATTGTTTGGTCATAGCTGTGTTTGTTTTGTTCAGTTATGTTTCAACGTCATGATCTTCGTTAATTTTGTTATTTTGCCCAGTTACGTGAGTTTTCGTTCTTTAAATAAACATGTATACTGGATGCCTTGCTGCGTCTTGGTCTGTTCCGCATGAAGATCGTGACAGAATCACCCACCAAAAGAAGACCAAGCAGCGAGAGACCCGGGAGTCCTGGACTTGGGAGGAAATATTAGCTGGGAAGGGGCCTTGGGGGAAGACGACGGAGCATCGTTACCCTAAGAGGAGGATGGAAGCGGCGAAGACTGAGCGAGGGAGCTACGAGTATATATATGGAGCGTGGAACCCGGAGAGGGAGAGATATGTTGGAACGCCCCGGCACGGAAGCCCGAAAGGCAGCCCCAAAAAACTTTTTTGGGGGGGCACACGAGGAGGTTGGCCGGTTCAGGAGGGACTCCTGAGCCAACTCCTCGTGCTTTGTGGAGAGAGCGTTGGGGAGAGCGTCGCACGGAGAGGACACCGTGCTATGCAGTCTTGCGCACGGTTTCTCCTGTGCGGATTCAGAGGCCGGGTGCGAAAAATTCCAGCTCCACTCATCAGTCGGGCTAGACTGAGTGTGCAGCCAGGAGGAGTGGTGCCAGCTCTGCGCGCCAGGTCTCCAGTGCGCCTCCTAGGACCTGGATATCCTGCACGGTTCTGCGTGCAGTATCTCCGGCACGTGTCCACAGCCCAGTGCGAGAGATCCCAGCGCCACTCGTTTGTCAGGCCAAGGTCAGTGTGCTACCTGGAAGAGTGGTGCCAGCTCTGCGCGCCAGGTCTCCAGTGCCTTTCCTAGGACCAAGATATCCTGCACCGGTCCTACGGGCAGAATCTCCGGTTCGCATCCACAGCCCAGTACGTCCTGTCCCTGCTCCACGCTCCAGGATCCCTGTTCCACGCTCCAGGATTCCTGTGCTCGGCGTGGACTCAGTAGGTCCTGTCCCTGTTCCACGCTCCAGGATCCCTGTTCCCCGCTCCAGGATTCCTGTGCCCGGCGTGGACTCAGCACGTCCTGTCCCTGCTCCACGCTCCAGGATTCCGCTACCCGCCGGTTCCTGCTCCCCGCACCAGAGTGCGCGTCACGAGCCCAGTACGGCCGGTTCCTGCTCCCGCACCAGAGTGCGTGGTCACGAGCCCAGCACGGCCGGTTCCTGCTCCCCGCACCAGAGTGCGCGTCCACGAGCCCAGCACGGCCGGTTCCTTCTCCCCGCACCAGAGTGCGCCACACGAGCCCAGTTCAGCCGGTTCCTGCTCCCGAACCAGAGTGCGGCCACGAGCCCAGTTCGGCCGGTTCCTGCTCCCGCACCAGAGTGCGCGCCACGAGCCCAGTTCGGCCGGTTCCTGCTCCCGCACCAGAGTGCGCCACACGAGCCCAGTTCGGCCGGTTCCTGCTCTCCGCACCAGAGTGCGCGTCACGAGCCCAGTTCGGCCGGTTCCTGCTCCCGCACCAGAGTGCCAGTGAGCCCAGTTCGGCCGGTTCCTGCTCCCGCACCAGAGTGCCAGTGAGGGTTCCCAGTCCGGCGCCGGTGAGGTTCCCAGTCGGCGCCGCGGTGAGGGTCCCAGTCGGCGCCGCCAGTGAGGGTCCCCAGTCCTGAGCCGCCAGTGAGGGTCCCCAGCCCGGCGCCGCCAGTGAGGGTCCCCAGCCCGGCGCCGCCAGTGAGGGTCCCCAGCCCAGCGCCGCCAGAGAGGGTCCCCAGCCCTGCAAATGGCCCAGGGCCTCCGGCGCCGCCAGTGAGGGTCCCCAGTCCTGCAAATGGCCCAGGGCCTCCGGTGCGTGACTTCGGACCAGCACGGCCAGCACTGGAGCCGCCACCTGGGACAAAGAAACCCACCCGAAGACCCCCCCCATGGACTTTTGGGTGGCGCGGTCGAGTCCGCGCCTTTGGGTACTGTCACGTCCAGGCCTGAGATGACAGGCTGGCGTGTTTTGTTTTGGTTTTGGTGTAGGTTTTTATGTTCTAGGGGTTATATATCTATGAAGATCGTGACAACATTTCACATTCTTAAAATAAAGTGGTGTCCTAACTGACCTAAAACAGGGAATTTTTACATGGATTAAATGTCAGCAGTTGTGTTTAAATGTATTTGGCTAAGGTGTATGTAAACTTACGACGTCAACTGTACATACATACATGCATGCATGCATGGAAAGTAAGTAATTTGAAAAGTATTCCGACCCCTTCTCTTTTTCCACTTTTTGTTACGTTGCAGCCTTATTCTAAAATGAATTCAAAATGTTTTTTTCCTCATCAATCTGCTGACAATAACCCATAATAACCAAAACCAAGCCATGATGTCTAAGGATTCTTTGTTGTTGAATTGTCGTTAGAGTTGTGCCGCCATCACCACTCTGTCTGTGTGAAGGGACCATTTTAGGTCGTCAGTGATGTGCACGCCAAGAAACTTGAATCCTCTCTCCACTGCGGCCCCGTGGATGGGGGCGTGCTCTCTATGCTGTCTCCTGTAGTCCACGATCTCCCACATACATCTCGTGTCTGAGCCCTTGAATTGCGACTCCAGTTCCCTGTACTGTTGTTTTGCCTCTGCCATTTGGAGGTCATAGCTGGTCTGTTTGTGCACGTCCATGTTGCCATCGTTAAAAGTGGTGGTTCGCACTTTGTTTGGCATGAATGCTGCCATCTATCCATTGTTTTTGGTTTGGGTAAGTTTTAAACCTCAGTGGAAACAACATAATCTATGCACTTCCTGAAGAACCCAGTCACCTGGTCAGTGTGTACATTGATACTATTCTGAGGCGACCAGGAACATCGCTTCGATCACGCAGACTAGGAAATCTAACGCAGTGGCAATGAGCAAAGAACATTTTCTAGTGAGGTAATGCGGTCGGCATTTGATGGTGAGGTATTCTGCGCAATGGACAGAGAACCCGGCTGTCTGAATGGACAGGGACGAAATACCCTGAGAGAACCATGATTCTGTAAAACAGAGTATGTTACAGTCCCTGATGTCTCTCTGGAAGGAGATCCTCGCCCTGAGCTTGTGTACTTTATTGTCCAGGGACTGAACTTTAGCGAGTAATATGCGGTGGATGGTTTGCACGCCGCCTGAGTCTGACTAGGGCCCCACTTCTTCCCCTTCTCCGGTGTCAGCGTTTTGGTACAGCCCCCGGGATGAATAGAGCTGCCTTGGGATCAAACAGGATCCAGGTCAGGGAAGAATTACTGGTGAGTGACCGCCAATCTAATGTCCAAAAGTTTTCAGCTGTAGGTAATAATACAAGAAATGTTCTTAGCAAATAATATAAGAAATAACAAAACAAAAAAAATACTGCAGAGATGTCTGTCGGCACGCTTTTGTCATTTGGACCCATCGCTGAACATGGAACTTGGAACAGAATGTAAGCAGCTAGACTATAAAGTTAACATCTATCTCTGGATCTGTAATAATCATCTCTCTTAATCCACTTGATGGATGAACAAGAAAGTGCATCCCACTCACGTGTGTGTGTGTGTAACGTGACTGTAGTACAGTGCTACTGGATTATTATATACAGGGTTATTTCTGAGAGGGAAGGTCGGAATGTGAAAAGTAGTCCGTCATTGTGCCCAGATAGCAGGGTGGGGGATTGTACGTGATAGGTTTATATTCTTTCACCATAATCACCCCGTCCAACTACCCTCTTCACCCTCCCCCTCCATAGCTACCAGCTAGGCCCACTAGAGAACCATAGGCCAGTTTTGGAAAACAAAACACCTGCTCCTGCACACACACACACACACACACCTACCTGGCGGCAGGTAGCCTAGTGGTTAGAGCGTTGGACTTGTAACCGGAGGGTTGCAAGTTCAAATCCCAGAGCTGACAAGGTAAAAATCTGTCGTTCTGCCCCTGAACAAGGCAGTTAACCCACTGTTCCCCGGGCGCCGAAGACGTGGATGTCGATTAAGGCAGCCCCCCGCACCTCTCTGATTCAGAGGGGTTGGGTTAAATGCGGAAGACACATTTCGGTTGAAGGCATTTGGTTGTACAACTGACTAATAATGGTGACTTTGACACACACAAACCCTAACCCCAAAGTGTTTTTGTTTCTTCCAGTGGTAGCTGTTAGCATGTAGCTATGCACATCACCAGGCTAGGAACAGCTGCTCTCTCAGTTATTGTTGTGCCCCGAGGCCACCGCACAGCTGAGTCTGGGATCAGGTGTGTTACACTTAATCGTGCCCCCCTCATATGCCCAATCATGTGGTTCTGTGACATGGTAGTTGTGTGAATTGTAGCTCTGACACAAAGAAAGGAGGCGATCACTCATGGTGCCTGTAGGAATTTAAAGATCTCTCCATCTGTTTTTGCTGTGTTGGTTCAGTGTGATTGTCCTGTGAAGAATAGTCTTTACAAACGAGGTAGTGGTCTGCTGAATGGCGGGCTTAGGGGAAGAATAGGCTTTTCACAACCAAGGGACCAAAAACACTCAACATCAACCATTTTAAAACTAAGGGCTGTTCGGTGAAGACACTCCCATTTCCCTTGCCCCAGACACACACACACTCATAGTCATACTCTGACACACATTCACTTCACTTGTCTTTCTTTCTGTTCAGACAGCTGGGAGGTACCATGGGGCCTAAGATGGGACCCCCAGAGCTAGTTTAGCCGTGTGTGTGTGTGAAGAGATGATTATGGTGTGTACTGAATGAGCGAAAGGAGAAGTGGAGGTGGGTTTCCGTGGAGAAGTGAAAGGAGGTGATGGTGGCAGGGAGGGAGGGACAGGATGACTAAGTAAAAGGAGGAAGAGGATGGTAGACAGAAAGAGGGGAGGAAAAAGGAGGTGGCCTTGATAAGGAGGAAGTGATGGTAGAATTATGGGTAGGTGTTTCCCTCCATTTTACGAGAGGTTTTCCCCTGTTTCCTGACTACTGAATCTCTGGCCAATTAATGAACAGTAAACTATCAATTAGTCTAACTACCAGAGAGAAAAGAAAAAACATACTTGTTTAAGACCCTATTTAATGTTGGATTTGAGTGGCAACAGTAATGGTAGCAGACTATCTGTGTGTATATATGTGGAGGTATATTAGTGGTTGGTTCCCACTGTGTTATTGAATTAAAAACACTGCAATTAGATTGTACTGACGACCTCCTTTATCAAGTGTGAGCCAGCCGTCACCATGGATACGGGTGGGGGGCAAACGGCAAGGAGAGAAACCGAGAGAGAGTGGAGGGGGTAAACAGAAGGCGGGATATATCTGATTGATTGATGTTGAGTGGGTTCCAGTCAGTGACTCAGCCCTGCCATCTCTCTTCTTCGCTTCCACTCTCACTCCTTCAATTCCAATCAATGACACTTAGCATGGAACCTGGGTTGTAGAGAACCAGACGGTGTGCAGGTTCAAGCCCAGCATTACAACACACGAGTCAACTAATCGTGTGTGTGTGTCAGCGGCTGCCTCCGAACCTGTCCTTTGGCCAGCGGTAGCTAGTTAACCAGCAGGACTGCACAGTGGAACACACAGGGTTCCCACCGAGTAACACACAGACTCTTCTGGCCTGCTATGCTGCTACAGTGTTCCTCTCAGCAGTCAGAAGCTGAATAATTTATACCTGGCCTTATTTATTCTCTCTCTCTCTCTCTCAATTTAAAGGGCTTTATTGACATGGGAAACATATGTTTACATTAAATAGATAATAAACAAAAGTGAAATAAACAATACAAATTTAACTGTAAATAATTAATAATTTATAATGACCTGGCCTCATAATGTGACTGCATTCCGTACAGAACCAGGCTAATAATGTCTAGCCATCTCTTAAATGACCATGCCCTTGTGTTCTTAAATTGATTTGGATAGATTTACTGTAACAGCAAAGAAAATGTGTTTTTTTATTTTATTGTAGATTTCAAAGTGCCATGTGTTATTTTCAGCAAAATCCTCTAGAGGGCACAATTTGGAAAAAAACTAAACTTGATACCAAAAGAATACCACAAAAAGAAGAAAACAATTACGAGAATGACTATGATTTCCCCCTTTTTTTTCAGGTTTCTGCTCTCAAAAACACACTTTAAATAGTAAAACAACAGAATTGGATGTTCTAAGTACACAACAATGCTTAACTTCTTAGGGAGCGGTGGGGCGCTAGCACTCCCGACACTACCCGGTGAAATGCAAGGCGCCAAATTCAAGATCCAAAAGTTGAATTATTAAACATGCATCAATATACAAGTGTTGCATAGTCATCAAAAGCTCTGCTTCTTGGCAATATCACAATTCATAAGCCATCACGGTTCACACATAACACATTTCACAGCGAAAACAAATCAATTACCTTTTGAAGAACTTCTGCTGAGGGCTTCCCAAGTGTCCAACGAAGACAATCCATGGTTCTTTTGTTAGAAAAAGTGATGTATTATATCCATAAATCTCGTTATAATGAGAAAATACAGCGTCGACTCGTCCATTGAAACGTGAAGAGAACTCTTTCAACTTATACCTATAAACTTTTCCAAGAACAATCAAACATAATTGATAATGTATCCTTAGGAACACTTTTATGTATAAATAGTATAATATTTCAACCGGAATATAAACTGGGCGATAAGAAAGGAAAAAACCACAGAGCGCGCCAGCCGGGAACGCGCCTTTTCCTCTATTGACGTTCTGTGTGACCACTTCCTAATTCTTCTTCTTCTGCCATATAAAGCATCTAAACAGAATCAAAACACTTTCTTGAGACTGTTGACATCCAGAGGAAGCAATAGGTACTGCATTCATATGCCCTTATATGGGCATTTTCATACGGGAGGGGTTCCAAATGAGGCACTCTGTGAAAACCATTTTTTCCAGGACAGAAATTCCTCGGGGGTTTCGCCTGCCATATCCGTTCTGTTTTACTCACAGACAAATGGTTAACAGTTTTAGAAAAATCAGAGTGTTTTCTATCCAATGGTACCAAATATGTGCATATCCTATTTTCTGGGCCTGAATGGGAGGCATTTTACTTTGGGCACACCAGGCTCTCCAAAACCGTCACCTCGTGCGCTGCTCCCAAAGAATGTAAACCACATCAGGGGACCATTGTTTGAGAAAATCAGAGATAGTTACCCTTTAATTCCGATGCACACCAGCCAGACAGTTGTGTTTGGCTAGATGTGTTTCTGCAGCGTGCTTGTGATGGAGGTTTCAAAACAAATGGCCACTGGATTGATGCAATTAATCATGGCTCTGCCAGGTAGACATAGGCTACTTTGTAGTTACTTTTTCATTGCATTTCATCTACTTGAAAACGGTAAGGCCATCATTTGCATTACTAACGGCTACACAAAGTAGTAGATAGTAGTAGATATAGGCCGTCCCCGTTTGGTCGATAGGCTGTTGGTTGAGCATTGGCACATATATAAAAAAAATGTGGCACACGAGACACCGGTCTGATTCATGCTTGTCTCCGTGGACTAATCCATTGCGGACACCAGTAGTACATTTACTGTTAATTGCCATAATTTCTAATCTACAATGTATGTTGGGTTACAGTAATTTCTGTTAATGCATTCAATATTATAATTCCAGTCTTCCCGTTTTCATTGTCTGAGTGGACACGTTGTTTGCGGAGTGCACAACCTGAGCTTCACTTGTGAGAAACGTTTTTGTATTTTTTATTGTTATATAAAAAAAAAAAGCCCTTTTTTCTCCCCAATTTCGATCTTGTCTCATAGCTGCAACTCACCAACGGTGAGGCGAAGGTCAATTCATGTGTCCTCCGAAACATGACCCGCCAAACCGTTCTTTTTAACACCCGCCCGCTTAACCTGAAAGCCAGCTGCACCAATGTGTCGGAGAAACGCCATTCAACTGACAACCGAAGTCAGCCTGCAGGCGCCCGGCCTGCCACAAGGAGTCGCTAGAGTGCGATGAGCCAAGTAAAGCCCCTCGGCCAAACCCTCCCCTAACCCGGCCAATTGTGTGCCCTCCTATGGGACTCCCGGTCACGGCCAGTTGTGACACAGCCTGGGATCAACCCCCCCGGGTCTGTAGTGATGCCTCAAGAACTGCAGTGCAGTGCCTTAGACCGCTGTGCCACTTTGGAGGCAGTTTTGGTTTATTTTGGCAAGCAAACAAAGTCTGTTTTTTACAACCATTGAGAATGACAATAGTTCCTCAACGTAGCCTATTTTAAAAATCTTTCCAGCTCTCTCCTTTTCCATAACCAGTCATCATGAAAGGGGAAAAAATGTCATGCTCTGATCCGGTGGAAACGTCATAAAATAGGCCTACCTGATTTCTTCTTCTCTCTTGCGCAAATAGTCTACAGCAGTGTCTGTCGGTCTGTCTGTCCGAAGCTCACTGGCGCGGGAAACTCTTAGTGCCCAGAATAGGTTATGCAATGTTGCAAGTTTGATAGCACAATGGAGCTGGACCAAGTTAATAGTTGTAACAATGCTGCAAGTTCCTTGCAGACAGGCCATGCTTAGCCAATGTGATTTATAGGATATTTATTATTTCAGCGTTTTTTTCTACCTGCAGGCTGCTATGTTTCGATTTTTTTGGTTTATGTAGGCAATTATTTTGTATTTGTATTTATTTTTTATTTGTTACATTTATTTAGCTAGGAAAGTCGGTAAATAAGAATTTGTTCTTATCTGACTTGCCTAGTTAAAATGTATACTTTTTTTGTATTTTTTATTATCAATTAAATTAAGCTGTTCCATGAAAATTTGCGTATGAAAATCATAACTGGCACACAGATCAGTAGAAATGGTACGATAACTTGGCACTCCAAATGGAAAAAGTTTCCGACCACTGGTGTAGCCTATTACCAGCAACTTTAGGAGCTTAATGGCAAACTCTGCAAAGACTAGCAGCAGCGGGAGGAGGGAGGATAGGAAGCAGGCTTTACCTTCTGGTTAGGCTGTATTGATCTCTGGCTCCCTCTAGTAATTTGTGTGTCTTCATTTGTAATATCAGTGCTTAAAGCATCAGACAAGCTCAGTAGCTTAAATGTAGTTGATTTTATTAAAACATTGGGTGTGTCTATATATGGAAAAATACACTTAAAATAATTCTGCCAATTGATTGGTCGAAAGAACAGACGACGCTGTCGACCAATATTTTTTGGGGTCTGGGACAGCCTTACATTATTTTCATTCTAAAATATGTCTGAGTATATTGTGGGCTTTGCCTGACTAAATAAGCAGCATGCTCCTGACACAAACACACTAATGAAGTCTGTCTATGTGGTAGCTAGTCAGTCTCATCATTTGAGATGTTGAAGAGTTATTGAGGGTTGCTGTATCATGTTTTAAAATGAGAAATGCACCAAAAACCGTGTTCCCTTTGTAATGTAACGCTTTGAATGGGAAACCAAGTTGAAGCCAACATTTTGCTGTTGTCTTGCTCATGATAACTGCACATGGTTTTACAAAAGCGCTTACATCTCTCATAAAAACTGATCATAAATGAAATCACAGATAATTATAGTGGAGCAATAGAACTTAAAAATCGGCTACCATAACTTCAGTGACTTTTCAAGGACCAAAGAGCCTAGAGGAAATGTCAGATTTTCAAGGTACGCTATTCCATGATGACTGAAGTTTCCAACCAAGACTTCGAACTTTTTAAATACCTGGTTTACATACCCATTCTTGCCTTATAATTTACTGGTAGATATCATAACTTGGAAACTCTTTCTTACTGCTTTCCTACCGCTGTCGCTCCACGCAACAACCAGCTGTTTGAGAGCGGTGCATTATCTAGGCTATATGTGTGCAGCGCGCCTGATAAATAACATAAGAAACGAACAGCTTCAGCAATCCATATGTTTTTTTAATCATTTATATAGCCTAGATTAAAAATAGCATTATTTTTGGCCACTGACGGGGATGATCGACTGGCCCGGAGGGTTTCTAGAACCTTCACTGTATGCCGAGCCCTGACACACACACACAGACAGGGCGTTCCCGTGCCGTTGTAACCTCTTCAGAAAGTTGGGTTATTACCGTTTGAATAAATCATGATGATTAAAAAAGGCTAATTGTGAACCAAAATCTAATGTGAGCAGGTAAAACATAGAACCTGAGAGAAATAGGCTGGTGTCAATGGCATATGGAAGTCTTGATAAATAATAGGCTGCTGGTGTCAATGGCATATGGAAGTCTTTATAAATAGTAGGCTGCTGGTTTTAATGGCATATGGAAGTCTTTATAAATAATAGGCTGCTGGTGTCAGTGGCATATGGAATTCTTTATAAGTAATAGGCTGCTATATCAATGGCATATGGAAGTCTTTATAAATAGTAGGCTGCTGGTGTCAATGGCATATGGAAGTCTTTATAAATAGTAGGCTGCTGGTGTCAATGGCATATGGAAGTCTTTAT